>QAXH01005875.1:1688-28284 GCA_004335635.1 Chloromonas sp. AAM2
GCACACACACACACACACACACACACACACACACACACACACACACACACACACACGCACACACATACACACACACACCTCCTCTCCCGCCTGCTGCACGGCCTTGCTCAGCTCCAGCACCTTGTTCTCCAGCTCCCCATTGCGCAGGGACAGCGCATGCGTCTCCTCAACCTGGAGGGCACAGCGGGCCCAGTGGCTAACAATCAGCATGGCACCTGGGACTGCCAAGGACTGTGGGGTGGGAGGGAGTGGTGTTCATTGGGAGGAGGGCAGATGTGGTTGGCACAGACTGGCAATGGTGGCAGCTGCCTGAGTTTGCTCACTGGCTATTTGGCGATGTATTCTAGGAGAACATCAGCCTATGTATTCTAGGTGAACATCAGCCTTCAATATTCAAGGTCAATGAATGGGGTTTCCTCTTGTGCCAAAAGATTCAAAACATCTTGCATAACACTTATACCTCGCTAAGAAAAGATGACGAGCTCAAAGCTTGACGCTGCATCCACACCCCCAGCCACCAACTCAGCTAGTCCTTGAAGCGATGCTCTGGCAAATACTTGGATGCTATCAAAACAGTAGCTACTGCAGCTCCGGTTGATGAGGATGAGCAAACATGGCTTGAACTGACACAAGCCACCAACCCTACCAGTCCTACCATTTTGTTCATCCTTGCCAACCCTTGCCAACCCATCCTTGCCAACCCTACAAGTCCTACCATTTTGTTCATCCTTGCCAGTTCCTTGTCCTTAGCCCTCATGGTGTTGTTGACGCCCCGTAGCTCCTCAGCGGTGGCCTCAGCCCCCTGCCGGGCCGCTCGCACGTCAGACTGAAGCGCTGCCAATTGGTGGGATATGTTCGGGTTCTGCATTTAGAGTCAATAAACAATTAATGAACACAGTGGTGCAGCAGGGTTCTGCGTGCAGCAGTTTACATTGTCCAATATCAAAACAACATCAACAGATTGAATAATTGAATGACCAATCAACTGCAGCAGGGAAAAAAAGAACACACTGATGAAGCGCGGCCAGCTGATGGGACACGCGGGGGGTCTGCATGAGGCATTGCTTCAATGCAAATCATCAAAAAGTCAACACATAAAGCGTTAGCCACAGCTTGACGAGGAGCTTTGGTGCAATCATGCTCTTCTCGCATGCTGCATGGTTAGAAGCAGTGGCAAATCCGAGGATGCATCCGGCGATCACATGTCAGTGTGGTCATGCAGTTGACACAGTCACGTTTGCATGTGTGTGCTCAGTGCCTTTCCCACCTTTTCCATTGCCTTTGTTAGTTGGTCCTTGAGCTTGGCGTTATTTCGCATCAGGTCGCTGACCTGAACCTCCAACTTCTTCTGCAGGGAAAGAACAGCAGGTAGAAACCAAGGTAGAGAGACAGCAGAGTAAATGAAGCAAACTTGGTGGGAAGAGTCTAATGAGTGCCTCTGTACCTTCAGCCTACGGTAGCAGCAGAACGTAACTCTAGCTCAACACCGCCCTCACTCGCGCACCCACACACTGTCTGTCGTGACCATTTGGAAGTTTTGTTATGCACTACCAGAGCTCGTCTGAATCACAGAACTCTTGACCGGTAGATTGTGTTGTACTCACCGGTAGATTGTGTTGTACTCCGCTAATTCCCATGTAATTTGCACTCATCTCACCTTGTCGGTTTTGAGCAGAGCTAGCTCCTTGTTGCTGGCACTGGCACCCCTGGACAACACGCACAGCAAACAAAGGAGCAGCTTGCCCTCCTTATAGCGACATGACCACATGCATTGCAGGTTCAAGTGCACCTGCTTCACTTGCAACTTAGGTAGCTAAAGCACCTGTTCCACAGCCTGTCCCATGTGGCCTGATGCTTTCCTTGCTTCACATGCACATTCCTTATTGATTGTTATTGTGTCCTGTCCAAAAAAAAAGAAGTTTGCCAGTTCTGGGACAATTATTGTCTGTAATTCTCCGTTGAGTGCAGCAACTCTAACCTGATATTGTGCGTGTGTATGAGTGCACTGTTCTACCATTTGTTGTTGTGGGCAATGGCTACAAACTTTTTTTTTTGCTGTGAGCTGTTCATGTAGATTTGCATTCCTCATACATTCCCAGCTGCTCAGGTGCCTCAGCATGCCCGTTCCATGCCTCAACTGCTGCTCACATGGCTATGCACTGCCCCATGCATTCTCCACATGCAAACTCCCCATGCATTCTCTCATGCTGGCCTAAGTCCATTCCAACACGTACCCCACAGCCTGAATGGCCCGCTCTTGGGCACCTTCCATTTGGCTTTGCTTGGCAACCAGCTGCCTGCGAAGCAGATGGCCAGTCCAGTGGTGACACAACCTTGGACCTTCTCGCGCATCTGCTCCACAGTCTTCCACTGATTACCATAACGCAGAAGTGATTGAACAAGATTGAACAGGACATGGTCATAGCCCATGTCCTGCATGCGATGAGCTGGTGTTGGCCCTGCTGACAGATGTTGACCGCAGCTTCCGCGCAGAACTGCAACTCGCGCACACCCTTTGGCCGAGCAACGACAACTACTCACTTTTGGGCCTGATGGGCCTGGCTTTTGAGCGTGGTTATCTCCCTCATTTGCTCCTCAATAACCTTCTCCTTGAGCTTGATGGTGTCGGACAGCCTGAAAGTAGCAGACGCAAGCTGGCGATATATCGGATGCCGTGGCACGCTCTTAATAATCTTGACTCACTTCCATTTGTCAGATTCCTTTGGTCAGGCGAACTGGCAGTTTGGGCGGGCTTGCGGAGGCTTTCAGCTTGCAAGCTATTCCTGGGCGAATCTTTAAACTGACCTCAAGAGAATGCGTCCGAGCCTGATAAACTGTTCTGATTGTGGCTGGAGTGGTCAGTTATAGCGTGCTTACCCTGTGCTAGGGTCTCACTGACCTTTTCAACTCGTTTGACGAGGGGGCATCACCAAGGACGTCCTTGACCAGAGCTTGCGATGAAGGCCGGACCAGAACGGCCTGCACACACATATGCAAGCGCTTGCATGGCTCGTGCACGAGAACACAGCACATCGCAAACAAATTTGAACGTCCCAGCGCCAGCTCACCCTGGCTGTGAGGCTCATGGTTGAGAAAATTCGCGCACAGAGCGCATCAACATACACAGGCTTTATTGCCTTTCCCGCGCATTTCCACGCTGGCCAAAAAACTCAGCACGTGCCCTACACGTTTCCATGCTTGTTTGGCTGCCGCTGCGCAGGCCAATCTTGCTTTGCCGGTGTTCTCCCGCCGCTGAAATAACCTTCTCATTGTTCAAAATGGCCGATGGCAGCACCCAACATTTCCGGCGACTGCTGGCACACAAGTCCCGCACATGCAGCCTCCAAGAGGCCCGTGCAATGGTGCAAGAGATGCTTGTCCACTGCGCATCGCTGCTACCACAGCATCAAACGGACAATCTCAACAAGGTTGCGGACGCACTTGAAGACTTGCAGCAGTGTGCAGCAGGGCAAGTGCCCGAGCCTCGTGTGCACACCCACTTTGGGCTCAGCCTGGATTTGGGGCCTCAAGGAACAGGAGACTTGGCAGCGGGCGATGGCCTCACAGGCTGGTGGCCAGGGACAGGTGCCAACCCTGCCAACCAGCCGGCTGTGACGGCCACACAAAATGGCTCAGAGCAGGTATGGCGCGCTGGCCGTGATTATCGGACAGCATGCATGCTCAGCTGGAACAGCAACATCATGGCTGCGAGCTACAACCACGCCGGACTGGGGCATGCAGTCACCAGCCTTGAGCATCAGCAGCATCAGTTGCCACAGCACTGTTACCTGACGTCATCCTCTCGCATGACACCCTTGATCACTACAGTTTACCTGCAATTATGCTGAGCTGGGCCTGCAACCATGTGTGAGGCTCCTGCATTTGATGCAAGCAGCTCACAGTGACAGTTCTCATCATCATCATCATCATCATCATCATCATTACATGGCGTTTCATGGTTTAACCCACGGTGCTGTGTGACAGTTCTGATATATACAGATTTAGTCAAGGTGTTGTTGGTGCGCTGTAATGCAGGCACCCACTGACAAGAAGCAGAGTAAGAAGGAAAAGAAGGGCTCTACAAGGGCTCCAGCCACCACGGAAACCAAAGGGGAAGTCTTGCAAGAGAACCCAGGCAGTATAGAGGGGACAGAGGGCAAGGCAAAGAAACGGAAGAAGAGCAAGACAGGGAGCAAGGACGACAGCAAAGCGCATGCTAGGGTTGTTCAGGAAGAAGTAAAGCAAGAGGGGCGGGATGCGGAGGAAGCTACGCAAGTGCTGCTACCACCTAGCGAGGGCGGGGCTGTAAATGGGGAGAAATCGGCTAAGAAAGCTGCCAAAGCTGCAAAACGGGCGCGGGAAGTGGCAGAGGCGGGACAGGGTGCGGGGACGGGGGGCGGGAGTGCAGCGGTGTCTGCTAACGGCGGGGCGCAAGGGGATAGGGAAGGACAGCTGGGGGAAAAGTCTACTAAAAAACAGAAGAAGGAGGGGAATGAGGGGGCGGGGACGGCTGGGGTGGTTGTGGCTTGTGGCGTGACAGAGGCGGCACAGGGTTTTGGGAAATCTGCACAAAAGGAGCACAAAGCGTCCGTGGAGCAGCCAGCGAATGGAGGGGTGGAGAGTGTTGCGCCCCAGGGCCTGAGCAGTGAAAAGAAATCAAAAAAGAAGAAAAAGGAGAAGGCGGGCAAGAGCGAGTAGTTGAGGCGCATTTGTGTTGATGGCCAGAAGCGCCTGACAGTACTTTGCCATGTGCTTTCTGACAGGCTGCAGTGGTGCCATGCAAGGATTGACATGATGGGGGCATGTCTACTGGTAAAGCACCATCGTGTGTTTTTTGCGAGCTGGCTTGTCGTGTGAGACCACCAACTGGAGATTTACATGGCATGTTCACTCTGATCGCGAGTCCGTTGTCAAGGCAACGCGCATGATGATGTGGCTCTGGTGCTGCACTGGATTTACATCAGAGCATTATCTGAACACAGGCATGAGGAACATGGCGACTTTATGACGCCATTACAACAGGCAGTTCCGGTGCAGACGTTAAGATGTTGCTTTACGCGGTGTGTCATAATCCCCTTCACATGTAGATTAGACAGGTTGGAGTCCCTCCTCTCTGGTGATGCGCCGGACCGTTATCTGCTCATGGACATCATGACGGCGTGTAAATAGGCAGTGTTAGGACCGTTCCAAGGTATCATGCACATTCCCGTGCTCATTCATTCGTGCTCATTCATGGCAAGGTCATTGATAACACCAGGACTGACCAAGGGGCAGTGAACCTTGCTTCCGGAGTAGCCTTGCAGCCAGGTGCTGAGTAGCTGTCTTGACACTTCAAGCAACAGCTTACATGACATGCTGTGTCACATGTTCATTTGGCAGAACAGACCGTGTTCATTCAAGACGCCGTTCCAGGAGGCGATGCATTGTGTGTCAAATGACAACGTTATGAAAACTGTGTGCAGACATTCAAATGAAGCTTGCTTGTGGAGCAGCCTTGCAGCCAGCTGTGTGCACTGCTGGTCAGCTGTACCGGCACCATCGCCTAATTCAGGCAAAACTTTACATGGCGTTTGGCGCCATAACAAGTCACACTGGCAAACGAACGACTGTTGACCTTTCAGTTGTGGTGTGTGCTTGCAAACAGAACGTGTGGTGTTGGCGTTTACATGGCTTTCAGGACTGCCCTGTACCGTAGTTGTCATGTGATGCAGCAGCACTTACCAGAGCCAATTATTCTATAAACTGATTATCACTGCTGTGCACGTGTTGGGCTGCATATACGATAACATCAAATGCACGTGCTCCGGAAACACGACTCAAGTTTACGTTGCCAAATCGTTAGCACCGTTGCCGTCTCTACATGCGGACTCCTATACTTGCTACTCGCACATTTCCAACCGCCGTGGTTCTGGCTAACGAGGGCAGTAGTCTTTTGTGCACTTCACAAGCCGCCAAATGTTTGGCAACAGTTAACTAGGCGTGTTGTGAGGCGCACAATAACGTAGTTATTAGACAGTCGATTTGCACAGTAGGTGCTACGCGTTGATGTTGTATATATGTTTTATTATGAAGCACCCACAGCGACAAAGCCAAGAGCAACTGAACCATGTGCTATGTCCTTGACTTATACCTTATGAACTTCCACAGCAACAACGCAAGTGTGGTACTTGATCCACTTGATCCGTGAAACCAAAGCAAGTGAGCCATGCAGGAGGCAAAGCGCCCTATTAACCTGTTCATCCAGAGGAAGGATTCTGAGGAACACAGTACAAAACAACTGGGTCTGGTGGTTATGCTTCACGTCCTCATCAGTGGTTCATATCCAGTTGGACGTGCTTGGCAGAGTCAGGACGTCAATGCATTTTGGATTGGGCTTGAAAAATAATTCTATTCACCAAAAGATAAGCAGTCTTCGTGTCCGGTAATTAACAACGGTGAGAGTAAACGATGGCAAGCTTGCCCAATATACAGGTCGCAAAGTATCACGGTATAAACCTGGCTGCCGGCATGCAGCCGCTTCAGCTGGACGGCCCTAAGTTCAGATTGATCTGCTCAGTGCCCACTGGTTGCCATGCAATGCACGCCCTTTGGCATAGATGCCCGTCTTTGGGCACCCAATTCAACAGTCAGGATACTTCATAAATGTTCCCAGTCTTGGAAAAATAACCCCAACAGTCGGGGTGGATGCCAGTGATTGGAAATCCGGTCTGGCAGTCAGGGTGCTCGGTGGGTGTTCAGTTGCCTTCGTTGCCGTAGAAGTATCTTGTGATGAGCTGCAGGAACCTTTTCAGGTCGATGCCCGGTGCGCCCGAGGCCGTGCGGGTGGCGGAGGCGCCGGCACTGGTGCTGGGCCGGCCTGAGGGGAACAACGACAGAACGAATGTAAGTATGAATATGAATATAGGCTGATAGTGTATATGGTTATGATTATAGTATGGGGGGCCCACATGCACCAAGGGCATGGTGGTGCTGTTAGCTGGCCCTGTCACTGGCCCTGGCGCTGCCTTGAGAACAGGGGAACAAGAGCAGGTTCGTGGTATGTGTGAGGTCATTGATGATGGTTGAGCAGTCATTGATAGGCTTGCGTGTTGACATCCAACAGTCCTCTCAGGAGACAGAAAGGGAATCCCGCCCTAGCCTGTGCTCATCCCCTGATACAATTGCACCGGTGAATGATGCAACTGCCTTTTGAAAAGCGCCAACCCGAAGGTTAATTAATGGATTATCCTTTGATCTGGGATATATCAGGGTCTATCCTGATACTGTTACATACCCCATACATCCCCCGTTAAAATGCGGAAGGCCAGGCCCCAACTGGGCTCCCCCGCTGGTTCTAAGGGCTGGAAGACCCCTGAAAGGTATGGGCACCGCAAAGTAAGGCAGACTAGGGTTGAAAGGGTTGAAACGTCACACCGTGAGCAAGTAGGCTGGTCAGACCTCACCTTCTGCCTCCATCCAGAGCATTTCCGCTTCCTGGACTGAAAGCGGTTGGGAGCCGCGCTGAGTCAGCACAGTCATGAGCTCATCACGTGACAACAACCCGTCACCGTCTTGATCAAGCAAGCGGAACACCTGTGTGTGCACGAGCATTTGCTACTTCGGTCAGGCAGCAATCCGCATTTTTCAGTTGCATGTGAGGTGGTGTTGATGCAATCGTAGTGACTGTACTGCACGCTACTGTACTGCACGCTACTGTACTGCACGCTACTGTACTGCACGCTACTGTACTGCACAGGCGCATGTAAGGCACCTCTGATGTAAGGATAGTGGCTTGACAATGGAAACTTCATCATTTCAACTGAGGGTACCAGGCCACACCCCCACCACCGCTTCTGTTTTGAAACTAGCTTTTCCGTAAAGCCAGCCTTTGTGCCCGTCTTGAGTCAGCTGTCGTCGGAATCTTATAGGTTTTTTGCACTTTACACGGAAATCTGAGTAGATGAACACATGTTGCTTCACCAGAACAACTGAAATCAGTTGTTCGCGACACCAGTTCTTGTGCCAATGTTTTGCCGACTCGTCAACATCTCCTCGTAGGTTCCTTTCACTCAATCCCTGCCCTACCTGTGCGTACTGCGCCTCTAGCGGGTACAGTGCCACACTCCTTTCCTGGTCGCCAAACGACAGTTTGACCTTCGTTGGTTCGTAGTACGGCGCCATGACATCCTCCTGCCTGTCGCTGTGGGTCAGGCCCAAGGCATGGCCCAGCTCGTGGAGTAGAACCTGCAACAACATAATACCAATACAATAGCATTATGCCAAGTACGAATAACAACGGTATCCCAATGTGACATGAATTGAACTTTGCTTTTGTTGGCAAGGGTGCAGTGGTGACCAGTAGGTTGCCGGCAATTTCCCTTTCCCCTTGCCCCTGCTGAGCAGTCCTCCCCGGACTGAAGGCCATGTAAACAACAACAACAACAACAACAACAACAACAACAACAACAACAACAACAACAACACGCCATACAAGAGCGCAAGAGATGAAGCTGGTTGCTGTCCTGACCAACCATCAGCAACAGCTGGTGTGAAAAGTGTGGCAAAGCTCGCAGGAATTGCACAGACACGCTAAGTCAACCATGAAAGGCCATGTAATGATGATGATGATGATGATGATGATGATGGTGGTTAGTCTACCCGACTGATGCAGGCTGCCTGGAACACAAGTGCAGCACTGCTGCCGGTCGGTGCACCATGAAACTCCCTCTGTGTAGCTGTTGTCTACATGAAGTTCCAATGAAGTCACTCATTTTGCTAGCCCCGACCGCTACACTCCCTCTCACCGGCAGCAGGTAGAAGGCCCCCGGTGTCTGCTCCTGTCCCTGCAGTAACCACCTCTCTGACTCGTCCAGGGTGATCGCGCCGCCCCGGGTGTAGGCAAGGCTGCCGCCAGGCCCGTCCAGCCTGTGCGCGTACGGAGGGATGTGTGGGTGCTTGAATGAGGTTTGTGTTGGTGTTTGTGAGCACAGGTCATAGGGTTGAGCACAGAGATCGTAGCAAAGGGTTTGCATGCAATGACGGTCACGCAACATCATGCAAGCCTGAGCAACAGAAGAACACATCGTTCTTGCAACGAACATACAAAAAAGAAACCCGTGCTGGCCTGGATAGCTTAACTAGCGCATCAGGCCTGTTTAGCCTGTGGCGTCCTGTACTCAACTGACAATTGCGACATGTAATAATGCACTGTCCTTACAGAACAGGTGAGAGACGCATGCCAATAAGGCAGCAGGTCTGACCCGATAGTGATGCAGCAATTGCAAGGTCAAGAAGGCCCACTCACAACGCGACAGTAGGGGATTTCGGGATTCACCGTAGACATTTACGGGTTGTAGGAAATTACAAGGTTGTTGCAAAACTAGAACCATGCCTGACCTGAACATGTTGTCCGGTGTTGTAACTAGAACCATGCCTGACCTGAACATGTTGTCCGGTGTTGTATCATCCCAGTGAATCTGCAGCACTGCACCCTCTGAGCCGTCAACCTGCATAAGGGGCACATCAACTTGGCACTCTAGTTATCATACACTGGTGATAAAACTAACTAACAACGCTTGCAGTGTTACTGTTACTTAAGTGAGTGTATCGTACCCTCTGCGTCCTCTAACGGCTTCTCTGGTGTCAATATACACACACATATATACACCCTCCTTGATACCATGTGGGAAGATACCACGCTGTGTCTAGCGCGCTTTGATGCGCCTTCTGTGCGCTGTTCACGTCTTTCGTGGCTGGTTGCCTTCCTTTCTGCCTTGTTCATTTCTGACTTTGGGGCCTATTTCTGCCTTTGTTCCTGCCCTTCTTCTCCTTTCTTGCTCAGGGTAGGTCAGGGCGGTACACATGCCGTCCCGTATCCTTCGACGGCTTCCCTGCTGTAACCAATCAATCAATCAAGAAGAAAGCGATGTTGACCTACCAAGTACTACCAACCAACGAACTACTGCTGAATATGCGTACCATACCATGATAGCATGGACGAGGCGGTAGCCGCAGCCGTAAACCCTAACCCCTGACGATAGCCCACCTCTGTGAAGAAGAGCGGCACCACTTCTGCCCACTCCGCCAGGGCAGTGACCACCTCACTCCTCACGGCAGAAACGTCCAGGTAACCGGGAGGCAGGCCAAGAAACCAAGTGACAGTCTGGGCAACGGAAAACGTGGGCCTGCATGCACGTGGCGCACATGACGCACAACGATCTCAGCGAAATGCAAGGGAGCCTCTCCTGCGCATTTCGAAGAGTGGTACGCTGTAAAATTTCGATCACAAACCGGGATCAAAAGTCATTGTGCGGGGGGTAGAAATGGCATTGTTCGGTCCCGCACCATACCCGAACATTGATTGTTTTTCAGCATTTAGCCGTTGTTGCTGAGCTAAGGGGCTTCGTGCATGCTTGACTTTTGATTGAATTGCGTTGGTTGGCCAACAAATCTGGCAGCCATGGCACCTACTATGTGCCATGAGTGACTGGCAGTCGCTGCGTGGAGATGAAAAGCTCGAGGAACAAGAACGGCTGCTTCAGCAGCGCGTTCTCCGATTCGATTCTCTGCGCACGTGGGTCAAGCCCTGATCTATCTTACCCTACCCTGTCTCAACCCTACCCTAACTTGCTCTAGGCCTCCCATCATTATCACTCACGTGTCCTCAGGTATGTCGTCTGCATCCTCGAGCATGTCAAAGCGGGGTCGCAGCATGGCCGCCTTGGTGACGGGCCCGGCGATGCCGTCGACCTTCAAATTCAAGAACTTTTGTAACCGTCTAACTGCTGCATCCGTGATGGGCCCGAAGTCGCCATCGACGACCTCTTTGTAGTAACCGAAACGTTGCAAGGCACGCTGCATGTAAGAAGACAAAGGCATAATTGCAGGTATCAATACATGAAACGCCATGATCCGCACCTGAATGATCGCCGTAATTTGGCGGTTTGCGCGTGCCGCAGTATTTGCCTAGTTGCCTTGTAATGGCCGCAGACACAGACCCTAGCCAGGATCTCCTATCCGGTTTCTCATCTACGACTGTTTTGGTGTGAACAAGTGTGTACCAGTATATGTACGCCCGCACCTGATATTCATTCTAGATCTAACCATGACTCTATCTAACCATAGTTGACCTTCAGGTGAATCTCACACCTGCAGCTGTTGCACGAGCGCTGCATGCACGTCCGGATGCGCTCCTCCGTGTGCATGCCCCCGAGACAGGGGCACTGCTCGAGGGTTCTCAAAATAGGGGCCTTCAAGGGTTGGGAGAGGAATCTGCATGCATGGCGAAGGCAGAATTTTACTTGAAGCTGCGCATGTGATCAAACCGTAGTTTGTACTTGCAGACTTCACAATTTAGGCGCCTGAAAACATGCAAGGGCTCAAGCATTTTGCATTGTAAGCCGTGCATATATCATCCGATTGTGACCGACCATACCAAACCGCACGACGTGCTCGCTCTGTACGGTACGACCCAAAACGAAAGGGATATGATCAGATTGTCCGATCACCATCTCGCGGGGGCCGTACCCGTTGTTTCGCAGCTAGGTTTCGATCCTAGGACCTGTGGGTTATGGGCCCACCACGCTTCCACTGCGCTACTGCGAATGTACTGGATGCTATAGATCTGGCATCGTGATATCGTGTGAAGCGCAGGCTGTTCTTGATACCTCAAGCTCCCTACCCCGCCCAACCAGCTAATTGCACACATCTGATGTACTTTTTGTCACCGTGCTAAGAAGATTGCGCGATTAACGAAATACGCTGCTAACTCCGCTTCAGTTCTTTGACGCCCGATCTCAGCTACCTGTTGAGCTCTGGATCGTGCAGTGTCGAAGGGCGGAGTGCGCAGTAGGACCAACACTGGAAAATCTTATTTTTCATCATAGTGATTTGTTTTTGGTCTACTACGCTCAGGAGTTGGGACACACCCAGAGTTGTGGCATGGACGTTTTGTCCTCATCAAAATGACGCCGAGATGTCACTATTGATCGATCAGGCAGCACGCGCAAAACGTTTTGCCAAAACCGTGACACCTCGTTCAGTCCAGCAACGGATCGCACCACATCACTCTGTGTTTCCGATGATTTCCACCTTATGATTTCGCAGCTAGGTTTCGATCCTAGGACCTGTGGGTTATGGGCCCACCACGCTTCCACTGCGCTACTGCGAATCTACTGGGTTGTAGGTGTGCTGGTACCAACGCCCGCACTTTTGCAAAAGACAGCCCTGTGAGTCCACACCAAAACCACCTCAGCAGCGCTGAAGCTCTACTCATGTAACACGAGCTCGCTTGACCTTCCCGGGGACCCTTACTAAGCTGAAACACTTGACGATGACCCACCGGCACGTCTTGCAGTCTGTGCAGTCGACCTTCCTCGTCCTCCACCGCCACCCTCAACGCCACTTGCCAGCGCGACAGGCCCAGCGTCTTCAGGGCGTCGGAAACGTCGACATCGACTGTGATGGGCTTGCGGGCCGTGCGACAGTTCTCGCATTCCTCACCCTGCAGAGAAACCCCCACGCAGAATATGCAAGTACCATGATAGGCGATGTTGCGTAGCAACGGGAGACAATCGTGCTGGCGCGTCCCAATCGCATCAGCCGGAAACGCTGCCTGGTCATCGCAGCGCTGTGATTGTACTGGCAGTCGAGAAAGATAGCTAAGCTCTTTTACTCATCATACCTTTGCGTTGGTTTCAATACTCAATCGGAATTGCGTACGCGTTACGATGGCTGCTCTACCTCGGGTAGCTCACCTTGCCGCCAAACACAGCCGTGGTGCCTGCGTATCCCTGCAGTTCGTGAACCGTTTCAGGATCTGAGGGCATCCTCCAGACGGCTGCCTGCTCGTGCGTCAGCACGAACACGTGCAGCATGTAGCTCTTCTTGGCCATGGCGCCAACAACATCAATGTTCTGCATTGAGCATGGGTTCAAGGTTGGGGGAAGTTCGGGGGTCGGGCGTAAAAACGGTATGGTCGGGAGCGCTTGTCAAAAACCGGTTTTCTTGTTCCTCGCACCTCAAACACAGCCAGTGTGGGCGCTTCTCTGAGCTGCTGAGGTGGCACGGCAGGCAGGGTATCATACACGTAGCCCAGGGAGGGGGTCGCGAACATGTCAGCAGGCGTGTAAGGCCTGCAAACACCATCAAAGCAAGTGGCACAAGGACAAGCCAGACGACATACCCATGAGCAGGTTGTCAGCAAACCATGAGCAGTACACAGTCTTGTTTGGCTCACGCGACCTGCGAATTCATTACTATTGTTTCAGGATAAGGCATTCTTTCAAGCTGATTGTCCAAGAATAAAACAAAGGACGATGTTCGATGGATTTGTTACATCAGGGAGGCCATCAAAGGACGCGGGACGGGATGTTTACCGCCCTGACCCACGAGCAAGAAAAGAGAAAAAAGGCAGGAAAGCCAGGCAGAAATAGGCCCCCAAAAGGCAGAAATGGTTTGACTGTCTGTAATGTTGTCCAGTGAGCGTTTATTTCCTTGGTGGCAGCGCAATTAATTGATAGCAGTTGTAATGGTTTGCCACACCCACCTGCCATCCCGTCCTCTGAATGGCTCCAGTGGCCTCTCATAGAGTGTCTGGGGCCTGAAGGGGTCACTGGCGCCCAGGGTCCGGCCCACCTGCCGACTCAACAGCTGCAGCTGGTGACGAGCCATCTCCTCCTGCAATGTGATGTGCCAATTTGGACCAGAATTGGTTTACACAGAAAGAGAGAGAGAGAGAGAGAGAGAGAGAGAGAGAGAGAAACGTGAATGTGCAGCGACAATGAAAAGCATGACAGAAGAAATGAAAAGAAAGGCAGGATGTGCCACGTGCTTAATGAACCTAGGGTAAGGGATATGGCTACATATATTTAAATTTATTTATTGATTACATGGGGGAATCCACATGGCTGGGTTAGGTACATAGGGACCTGCTTGTTGTCCACTTCATTCTGTGACATTGGAATGAACAATCAGATTGAGGGATGGTTTTTTGACAATAAAGAAGTGAATACACTGCTCTTGCCTGACATTGCTGTGGAGCGACTGCCAAAACTGGTAGTTGGTCACAAAGTGATTGTTCACTGTCTGATCTCATCCCGAGTACAAAGGGATTGTAGACCGCTTGCTTTTTGATTTCAAGGGACATGCTGTGGGCCTTGCGAATGCCAGGTAACGATGGTGATGATTAGTTACGCCTTCCCTGTTGCATCAACTATATATGGCAGGCTGATTTTCTGACCTGGCTGTCCCAGTTTGCTGCCAGGTAGGCGGCCCACTGTCGATCCACGTTGCAATGATGCAGGAAGAAGATGGGGTGAAAGGCAGCGTAGTCAACAACCGTCATGGGGAAACTGCATGTGGGTGGTTGCGGAAGTTGGTTGAGATTTGTTTGCCCCACGTTGTGGTCGTTGTGGTCGGTTGACAATACTGGTGAAAGCTAACAACGAAACAGTGACCAAATGAGTCACAACGACAAGCAATTCTTCCGGTTTTGCCTGCCCTGCTGTTGCCTGCTGTAGGCTAGGCTTTCAGCGTGAGTCTTTCGGTGTTTTTTTAGCTTTTCACTGCCGTGCATCTCTGGACCCTAGCTGGAGGGGGAGAGAGATGCTTACAACCACGGTCACCAGGTAACCTCAGGAGGAACACAGAGCAGGCGGCGCGCTACTGGACTGATATTGATGCTGTTTCCTGGGCTCTACTGGCTCTGTATAACAAGCGATTTCTTTCAGGTTTACCAGCATGCGAGCTCACCGATGATCAGTTATTTCGCAGTAGCGCAGTGGAAGCGTGGTGGGCCCATAACCCACAGGTCCTAGGATCGAAACCTAGCTGCGAAATCTAAACTCTCGAGCACTGCATTTGCTCGCCACCTCATCCGGGGATAGCGGCACGGTCGCGTTTTTGCGTGTGTGAACACGCAGTTCAACGCCATTTCAATTCGGGGCGTGAGGCCTGCTTGTGACTCACACCCGGTTATGCCCGCGCAGTCTGTTGGCTAAATGCAATGACATATCCATCTGCGTCGTTTGATGAGTAGAATGAACAGGGCTGTAACAACCAAGTGGTGCTTGTCAGAATGGAAATACAATGTGTACAAAGAAACTCGCAGTGGTAAAAGCTGATGTCAGAGAACAGGATCAATTGACACACTCCGTGGGTGTTGAAGTGTACTTACATGCAAGCAAACTCGAAAAATCAAATGATCAAATGATCACTCGCAGTGGTGACAGCGGGGCACTGCTAGTGTCATTGGTCATTCATTGACATTGGTCACACATTGCCAGTGTCACAAGGTGCGTAGATATATCACTTCCAGCAGGAGCAGCAGGGCAGGCAATCCTGTTCGTGTGTGTATGCATGGGTCAACGGCAGAAACGGCTACTCACCCACAGAACACGTGGATCAGGTTGTGGGGCGTTTCTACGCTGGCTGTGCGCGTGTTCTCCGTGCTTGCATGCCGCCAGTGTGTGGGCTCGAGCAACGCCTGCCACACAACACTCCGGGACCCAACCTGCCACGTGTCAGGGCACGTGGGTCACATGAGAGGGGCACGTGTGAGAGGGGCTCGTGAGCACACGAATACTAGGCTGTGTCCAAAGGTGTGTCCAAAGGTCAAGATCGGCATGAGTGCAGATGGACGAATCTGACATGTGGTTGTTTGAGCACTTGCTGTCCATGTGCTGTGGCTCTGGCGGTTGCACGCCCATAACTAGTCACTCAGCCACTCCCAGCCCACCCATCTCCTACCACACATGGGTCAGGGTGGGCGTTAGGTCCAACCCAACATAACAACATCAACATTTCGCTCACACACCCTCTCCCTTTCCCCACAACCAAAAACTTACCCTCCTCTCACCCATCTGCCCTGTTACTGACCCTGTAGTCGACCCTGTTACTGACCCTGTAGTCGACCCTGTTGCTGACCACTCACGAGGTTGTTGCTGAGGATGAGCTGCCTCAACCGATCGTCACGTGCTAGGAACCTGCCAAGAGCAAGAGAGGGGCAGGGGCTAGATTAGGGTTTGACCGAGGGTTAGTATTGAGCTAGGGTTTGGGTTAGGGTTGGCACATCTCGTTCCGTGCCCTAGTTGATGGATCTGTTACAGCCCTGTGACGGCTCGCCTGATGCAAACAAATGTACATGCACCGCATGATCCATTTTTTAACCTGTTTTTATTGCCTGATGCAAATCCATGCACCCTATGGGCATGATCCATTGCCATGACTCCTGAGACGCTGCCTCCCACGGGCCTGACCAACACTTTTCGTATTCCGTACTTCAGCTTATACCCTACCCACGCCCTTCGCACCTGTAGCCGTTCCGTGTGAGAGCGTTTCTTTCCGTTACCAGGCCAGGGGGCAGGTCAGGCAGCCTCCGCCTGAGCACTGCTGGAAACACATCGGGGTAGCTCAGGTTGGTCCAGTCCCTGACACACACACACACACACACACATGTTTTTTTTCCATGTAGACGTATCATACACATGTAACACGTAGACGGAGGGACACATACAGTAAACCATGTTACAGTACGATTACAATGTAATCCTACTTTTGTTACATTGATTGTACAGTATTGTACACACCTTATATACAGAATCAACTGCGTTACTCTACGTTGTGGCTGAGATGTACCACTGAGGCCTCTGCATGCCGCCTAACCCTAGATTAACACCACTCGATTCCAACCATAGCCTTCGCCAACTCCCAACGCATCCCAACCTTGACCAAAGCCCAGCCCCAACCCTAACCCGAGCACCACCCAACAGCCTTGTTCGCTTGTTCAGATATGACCACCCATGTCAGCGCACCAGTAAGGCAGCGTGATGCTTCCATCTCGGCCCAGGGCCACATCGGCAGCCTGCACACACCACAGCGACTTGGACGTCAGCTTAGGGTTGGGCTAAAGTTGACAGGCTTCATCTCATGGTTTGCGCTGAACGGCGATTCGAGTTGACTTTGGTCTCGGGCTGACAAGCCTTCACTCAGTTCCTCTTGCCACCTCATTCCAGCCGTTTCCCAATCACCGCGTAGCCGTTATCAGGCGTTTCTCGTACCTTGAGTGCGTTTTCGAACTCGAGCAGGTACGCCCTATGCCAGGCGGGGAAGGTCTCCACGCCATGATTGCACCACCCCCCAGGCCAACCGTGATAGCCTGAAAGGGCAGGGGAAAAGTTATGTGAGAGGTAGGCTAGGACCTGTTTACATCCAGGGGGGCCGTCAAAAGGATGCGGGCCAGGATTATTTGCTTTGTCATCAATGTACAGTAAAGGAAATACGAAAAAGAAGGCGCGGTCGAGGACCGCAAGGGAAGGAGTTTATAGTGCCTGAGTTTATAGTAGGCATTAGTGTCGTGTATTTCTTCCTCACAGCACCAGCTTCTCGCAGCACTAGAATTTTGTTTAACTCTTTCAAACACCAGCCGCACTCGGTTCTTTCACCTGCTATTCTGAAGTACTCGCTGGTCTGGCTGGTGCCGGGCCGGTTCTCCATCATCTTGATCTGCACGACATCGCATGAGCATGCGCATGTGGGCAGCACATGACATTTACATGGCCAGCTAGCCTGTCTGTGAAACCGCCAATAAGTCCAACAATCAGTGTGGGTTCGAAGCCATTGATCCTGATGCCAAACGGTGGCAGTGGTGGCAAGCCGAGCACCTCCTGCCTGCTGCCACATTTCTCTAACGACAAAACATGTGGCTGACAGTGCGATCTCTGCATAGCCATCTGCCACCTGGGGTTCACCACCTACGTTGATTGGTGTGACCTCTGCCCACCCCTTGAATCTCTGCTCACACCCGTACTATTCCACACTCTTCTCATCCCACACTCACCCTTCTCAATCCACACCCTCACACACTTCTCACACCCTCAAAAGTTTCCCACTCCCCGCTCACCACTGCATCCATGAATCTGTCCTGCTCAGCAGCTGACAGCGAGCGGATCTCCTGCCGCACACCCGTGCCCGGAACAGGGCCTCTGGACTGCTGCCTGGCGCCTGCATGGGAAAGAGGCTGTCAAGGTCATGGATTGTGTATGCGCCTGCACATGAGTCGACCTATTCAAGGCACACCGCGCATGGGATTTCATTCACAACGTGTCAGGAGGAATGTACGCGACATTTTGCATCTAAACGCCGGTATACCAGCAGATGCTTTTCTCAATGGCATGTTTTGTGGAGTCTTTCATCAACAGTGAGACCCTGCACACGCATTGTGAGTGGTATAGGACAGGCGCATGGTGTGTCCACACTTTTTTTGTGCATCTCATCCCTAGTCACGTGACTGTATACCACATGACATAGCAACCCCACGTAAAGATAGCTTGAGCTCATGTTAGGAACGTCTTGTGACAAAGGTCCAATTTTTGAGCTGCATGTAGTGAGATTGAAGCTGCACAAGCTAGGCGTCTTGTCCTCCTGAGCTTTCATACAATCAACAGGCTGTCTCATGCAGAACCAGCGATGTACCAGCACACACGTGTTCACAGGCATGTGTTCACATGTTTTGATAAAGTTGGCGACTGGTGAGTGTTTGCCGACTGGTCATCTGCATGCATGCATGCATGCATGCATGCATGCTCTGCCATGCTTGCTTCGTACCTGACAAACGCATTGTTCCTGATGTCAGGCTGGTTGGGCTTGTGTTGATGCGAGTCATGCCTGAGGTAGCCATGGTGTTGGACACCACTGCCTTTGGCGATCAATGTGTCAAATCGGATGGGCTGGCAAACTATTGGACTCCGTTGCTTGGCCCGTCTGTTGTTCTGATTATCGCGATGTGCACGGAAAGTGAAAGGCATGCAGTGCCGGCTCATGCGATGCAGGATGTTGCGTCAGTGCACGCAAATGTTGCATCGTACGGCACAAGTACGGTTTCAAATCTGGCGGCGGTTACCAGGAGTTGAAAACTTAGAACGTCTCATTCTAAACACGACTTCGCTTACAAGTACTTGGGTTAGTCCACGTCACCTAAGCACTCGCAGTCGCGCATGGAATTTTACCTCCAAACTGAAATACGTCCAACATGAACACAAGCCTTGAATCCTGAAGTAACCCTGACGCAAAGTGACACTCGACGCCAACGTGCGTCACAAGCATGCGCATGAGTACACAGGCATGCAATGCATCTGGCAGGCAGACTAGTTTGGTTGCTTCACCCATGCACAATTTTACAGCACATTACCGAGGTAAAATAAAAGATGTTTGCCAGTTCTGGGACAGTTTCCCAGATCGCCACTGTTGTTAGTTGGACATATTAATAGTGAGTGACCCGGTGGGTCTTGGATTTAGGCCGGAGGGGCAGAAGACGCCACCCCTCGATGAACCTGCTTGGCAGAGCGACCAAGAAAGGAGAGTTGGAAACAGGCTGTGGGACGTCTCCGTGCGCAACACACGAGTTTGCTCAAGAGCGTGAAGCAGCTGGAACACTTGCTGACACACAATGGTTGCTGGCGGTATTACAGACATATTCACACAAACTGTCCCAGGACTGGCAAACTTCCTTTTTTCCCGAACATTTCTCAAGCGTCAAAGGCTTCTATCACTCAACTGCCCGCCCTGCCAGCAAGTACAGCCAACAATAAACTACATGGCAAGACGTCTTGCCTCAGAACCCAACAGAAATTTCAGTGCTAGCTCGTCAACAGTCAACCGTACAGCCAGTCTCACAAGCAAGGTTGAAGTTTCATTGATTCCCTGCCCCCGGTGTCAAGACATGTGTGAGGGTCAAGACATTTGTGAGGCCCCCAGTCATGAACTTTCAAGCAAATAGGTGCCAGACGAAAGTCTTTGTCAGACAATGAAACACCATCAAATGTCAAAATGAATCCTGCTGCTGAGCACCTCTGTATGATCTTTAGAAAAGCCGTCAAAGGCTTATGGCACCTTGACAGACTCTGAGCACAAGTAGAAAGAAGAAAGACTGGCCAACACAGGTCTGAATGCAGGAAAACCAGCACACACCGACACGCCAGCAGCTGCGAAACACATCATGACTTTCCTTATGTACAATGGTATCATGCAAACATCTTTTTTTGATAGCCACCCGACTGGCATAACCCTTCCTATCAACACAATGTACAGACCACACTAACCAGTGCTCAACTGGTTCAAGAAAAAACTACACAAGAAGGAATGCACTGCTGCAACTGTTTGTCGGTTCATGCTGCCCATGCTCAATGCGTGCATAAATGCATGCATGCACTAACACTAATGCCAAGCAAAAGCACTGTGCTGCTGCTGAAAATGGCGTCTAAAGCATATGCCATTATATCAAAGCATTGGCCACAGCCAACTTATTGTACATGTACCAGGCGTGTGATTACTATGTGCAAAGTGCCTTGTCCTTGACCCACATGGTCAACGTTGCTGCTAAGTTGCTGTGACTGTAACCAAATGTGCCATCCTGCCACATGCCCTGCCCACGTGCCACTCCCCGTCACCCACGTCCCCAAGCCATGAGATCACATGTCAGCCTTGTGCATCACAGGTCACGTGCTCCAAAAACCGACGGCTGTCCCGGACAAAACAAGCACTTCTGGAAACCCAATCTGCTCTGTCGTTTTGTCCCGAGGGGACTCAAACCCCACGGACCCGTTCAAAGGCCCGGTATATGTCGAAACCAGGGAGGGTGCGACCATTGTAGCCAGAAAAGGGCAAGGGAAAACCGACAGCACGTGATCATGCGCTGGGCGAACGCGGGACCTCATCATTTCCAGGCTGCAGGAGGACCAGCGGCACGGGGCAGTGGCGGGCCAGCTCTGACGACACACTGCCGTGCATTGCCTCCCAGATCATGCCGCGTCGCACGTAGTTGAGCACCACCACCATGTTGGGCGGGGTGGGCGACTCGGAGGCCTCGATCACCTGCAGGGTGTCAGGACAAACGGATTCACAGTACATTTGTCACGTGCAGTGCGCTTGATCAGCAGTACGCTTGATCAGCAGTATCATGCATGAAGCAAGAGGAAGCAAGCTCGCGCGCTACTGGGCTAAGCAACCCATCCAGTGTTGCGGGCGCCGCAATCGACCATGGACACGACCATGGCGAGCATGGGATGGCGAGCATGGGATGGCGGTCATGCGACGGCGAGCATGGGATGACATAGGATTCGCTTGTGTGCAGCTGCAGAGGAAATCCCACCTTGTCTGCTATTTCGTTGGCCTGCTCGTAGGCGTGCGGGTGGAACTCCACACTAGCCAGGCCTCGGGCCTTAAGCACCTGCGTCAGCATGGGACACAATCATCATTCATCACAAGAAACAAAAAGCAATGGTAGGGGCAATAAACAATCGTAGTGGCAGACGTAGGCAGCAACAATTCAACACCATTGACTCCTTCTAGTTGCAGACTCTCTACCCAATTCCTGCCGTCAACTGTCCATGTACAAGTGCAATTGATAGTGACGCCATGTCATGCCATAACCATTACCATCATCATTCAATGGCACTCAATAATTGTGGATTCAACTGCTGGCTCCCCTCCCATGGCCTTTTCCTATCTCTCCCCATCTCCTTCTGTATTTCGTTTCCAATCTCTTTTGCCAATTTCCTTTTCCCATCTCCTTTCCCTTCTCCCACCTGTGTGAGAGCGATGGGTAGTGAGGCCAGGCCGTCGCCCGCCGCCGTATTGCTCTCTGGGACGCCGGTGTGGGTCAGGTGCCACACGTGGAGGTGGTCGCCCGGACGACACACGTTTTCAGCAACCCACTGCACGTGATCAGGCACGTGGAACAAAGATGGAATGCATGCACGCGCTCATTGGCCTCTTTGTCACTGCGGCGTCAGTTATGAGTGCGCACCAGTCTTGGCCAGCGCCAGGTTTGGCAGCCGTTAGTAGGCCACGACAGTCTACTAGCTACGGACACCAAACAGTACGTTGACAAGATCAATTCATCGCACTGCATACGCATGGTGCCGTATGAAAGACATGGTGATATACACTTAGCATATAAAGGCGATCTCTCAACATGACCTGCCTACCAGATATGAGCAATACAAAAGAGCGAATTCAAGTGAACAGCCAGGCCATGCCAAAACAAGCGAAGCGATATCTTCTGCAATCCCTCGGCAAAGCAACCGCATGTGCTCACCTGCCAGTGTGTTGCCAGTTCTGTCAGGTATTCGACCAGGAGCAGCACCTGCCTGCCCCCCGCACGCCTGCGAGGGACGACGGGCAGCAGCGGCTTCTCTGCGCTGCGGGCCGGGTCGATTTTTGAAGCCAGCGCAGCGGTTTCTTCCGTTTCTTCCGCTAATGAACGTAGTGCCAGGGGGTGGGAGGCGTACCAGGAGTAATTGGAAGGGATCAGGATCTGCAAGGAGTGACGCGCACGGGTCAGGGACCAAGGAACAACTAAACTCATCATACCACAGCCATCAGTTGAGCCAACACGGTCAATGTACACAGAGAAACACTGCCTATTTTTCCACCCAATTTCTATGCCCCATCATCTCCCATTCCGCTGTGTGTCGCACCCAGAAAACCAGAACATGACACCGGATAGAATCAGTGACCCGACGCATCCCTGTGCTCTGCACTTGTGCCAAGTGCAGTTGACCGCTCACCAGGGGCAAGGAGGCGTGCTGGTAGCAGTAACGCGCCACACTGCCAAACTCAGCAAGAGCGCCTGCATGCATCAGCACACCATGCATGTAAAGCAGCATGAATGCAAAGGACAATACTTTGGTCGTGCATGCACGTGCACAACAAGGCAGCATGCACATAACACATGCACCACATGGCACATATACACCGTATATCAACACTCAAGCGCAAGCACCATGCATGGTGGCATCAGCACACACCGAGCCTGCTAGGGGTGCAAAATGACTGACAAATCCAGACTTTGGTACCTGCCCACTGAAGCATCAGCGTCTGACCACTTTATCTAACAACCCCCCCCCCTCCGCACACACATTTCACCCCGAAACCATCAACCACGCTTCTCTCCTCTTCCTCAAATCCTATCCCTGTAGGTTGATCCCATCGACCCCTTCTTTACCTGGTCCATGGCTTGCAATGACCAGTGCACGCGACTTGAGCCGCTCCGCCTCCGACAGGAGCATCTCCGCTATCGCACTCGCGGACCGGGGCGACTGGATGCGCGGCAGGTGGATCTGAACAACATGCAGTATACAAATTATACAAGGTAAATAACCGGACAACCTTACATTAGCAAGTGTCGGCGTCACTCATGTTTTGCGCCCTGGCGTTTTGGACTCTAGCGCATGCATGACAAAATGAATGCAAGATAGGCACTTTTACGCGAAACAAAGATCCTCCGAACCTCATTCACCCAATCTCTGACTCCACGCGGTCCAGTGCTTGTTCCCCCGTCACCCCCCTTTTCCCCCCTCCCCCCCGCCCCACCATCCCCCCACGCACACGCAAACACAGTGCAAACACGCCTGCCTGCCTAGTTACCAGGTTGACTGCACACGTCTTTCCCTGTCTGGAGCTACCCAACACCCGTCATCACCTACACCCACTCTCAACGGAGCCTTACCTGGTGTGGAATGTCGTTGTCTTTCAGCATCCTGCCCGCATGTCCCGCCACCTTATCGTACACATTGCCCAGCAGGTTGGCGATGTGGGACTGCATACAACACACATACGGACAGCATTCCAAACTGCCTTCTGTTGCTCCACTTGGTCAGCATGGCATCGAGCGCTAGCAACAGGCGCCCCCTGCTTCTCTACCCAAACTCGTTGTCCTGGCAGCTGCTCATCCACGACTTGCAAGGGCAAAGCCAACTGCAAAGCAGTCATGAAGCTCGACCACACAACACATTTCAACTCCTTACTCGAATGCCTAACTGCCTTCTGCTCACAGGGGTTGGATACACCTTTAATTCACAGCTCCACATCACAGCTTCATACAGCTCTTGAAAGGTTCATCACAGCTGTCGCGAATTCACGGCTTCACCTCAGCTCTAGTTGACTAACCCTCCCCACTCACGCTGGGTTCAATGGCCTGATACTCCGTGCCCTGAACGACCTGCAGCTTTCCGTTTGGCCCCGACACCCCTATGGAGGTGGTGGAGCCGAAGCCCCTTGGGTCGCACACCACGTGCACCACATCCACAGCATCGCCTGCAATTAAACAACATGCAATTGCGATTGCACGACATGCAATGGCGGCCATGCAGTGAAACATGGTCGCGTTTGAATTGAACAAGAGCAGCAACCTTCCGCTTCGTGCCGCGAAAACAAGATATGCATGACCCGCACAACCTGCCCAAAAACTGAATCCAACAAGGTAGTACAAAAACAACAATGTTAGGTCAGGTGCAATGGCATAGTCTGCGACGCGTGTAATCGTGATGTACATTCAAACGCATGAATAATGCCTGCCAGGTCCACAGGCTGAGGTCCACATGGCTATGCATGGCATGCGATCTAATACACGTGAAGTTGGGTAACACGCCTACATGACTGTGACCAGCTTCACGTACCTTCCTCCAAAATATGGTGCACTACCCATCCAACGGCCTTCTGGCTTTCAACTGTGGTGTCAACTGCCAGCATGACTGATCCACGCTTCTTGCTCTCATCGTCCCCAGTAAACCTGCAAACGGGCACAGAAACCCATGACTATAGATACGAAAGTCATTCAGGGAATGAAAGCTAGTTTGCATGTGAATGCACAAGTGCTCACGGGAGTTAGATTGCTTCTTGTCGCTAGTGAGCTTCAGATGTGTCGAATAGCTTCTGATTGGGTCATGGTGTAGAGAACAGGGTGTTGGTCAGAGGGTGTCGGTGGAGGTATTACCACTTGAGCCTTCTTCGCGTTCAGATGATAAGTACTGGACATGGGGCCCCAGAATTGACATGTGCCCAGGACAACGCCCCATGACTGCCTGTCCTGGAGGAAGCAAAACCACTAACCTTTGCTGGCCCGTGATGTCGTCAATGGATCGCTCCGGAGAGTCGGAGGGCTTGAAGCGGCAGACGACTGCGCGTTGCTGTGTCTCGTAACGTGCCGTGAAGACAGGAGTTCCGGAACGTGGACACATCGGCACGTTCAGATATCCCGGCACGGACGGCTTTCGACGTGCCCCGCATCTGACAGGAAGAGCGTTGGCTACTGCAAGAGGCTCAGAGCTGGCCAGCCGGTTAGCACGGGCTGCCATGTCTGTCCGCATCTGATTCACAAAGATTTCTCCGGACGTGGTTGATGTTTGCGGCTTCACAATTGCAGATAAAGGTTGTACCTGTGAGATAAGTTGTATGTTTTGGGAGGGCCCCTTGCGGTATGACGTAGACTTAGATCCGCTCACAGGTCACGTGCTGTTCATAGGTTGACTCATCCTGCACTTGGAACGCAACCGCGAGGATGTGCACAATTCAAACTGACCTGCTCCTCGTTGCGTCTAGTTACGCGTGGAAATAATGCTGGTCGCACGTTTAGGAGGGCTACAATTCCTCACATGCGCTTTTTGGCCACGTCACAACGCGGGGCTCTGATTTGCAGGGTTTGCAGCCGACAAATGATCTACGCGCTTGCATGCGCTGCTAATTTATCACATGCGTTCTTTGTGGAGTGGGCCTGGTGTGAACTCGCAGCACTGGAGCCACTCGGAGTTATTGATGGTTGAGCGTTCACCTCACAGACCTGTGCATGCGTGCTTCATCGATAGACGCAGCCTCGGACATGCACGCATTGGATCGGTCCTCGCTCTGGCAGACCTGCGCATGCAAGCTCGACCCTGGTCACTGGGACCAGCATTGTAATCCGCCCAAACTGCGTTACACTTGTCTAATGCCCACGTAATGCTTGTCCAACGTCCAACCTCAAAATGTCAGCTACACCAATAACAGTACAGAAACGACTCCCCTCTTGCCTGGATTGCTACCAATCCTGTGTCAGATCTTGGTTGGAATTCCGCACCAACTCTGCATTGAACAGCACCACCTTTTCCTTCCAAAACCTGGCCCCTCAGGTCTTGCTGCGTGGGTGCGTTCTTAGGAAACCATCTGTCACTTGCTGCATCGCCTGCCGTGCGTGGACCTCTGGCCACACCCTCGGCACGCATTCCAATCTTACCCACTCCAGGCTGCGTCCGCAACTTGAATCGATGCTTGCTGACAGACTCGCTTAGTTCAATCTTGGGGAGCAACTGGCTTAAGCTGACCGTTCTGAGAGAAGTCGCCCAGGGGCAGGGCTGCATGTTCAGCAATCCTCTTGCCGTAAGTTGATGCAGCTGCCTCATTCACATTATCAACCAATGTAAAACAAACATGTTTGCCAGTTCTGAAACAGCTTTATTTGCATTTGATGCTTAGGGTTGTGCAAAAGCGTATAATTTCAACTTTTATATCGTATATATACGTATATTTGCGTATACCGTATACTGTATGCGTATATTTGCCCCCCATTTTGCGTTTTCTACCCCTTACGCAGGTCCAATGGGCCTGAAACCTTGCCAACATGTCACAATAGGCATTGTAAGACTATATGCAAACGCTGGAGTCATTTCAATCTGTGCTTACACTCTTGCCAGCACGAAATGCGCTTACCGTTTCCGGTTTCTAACCACCTCACACTAAACCTCTTCAGACCCATTCAACCGTCCTCAAAAATGAAAAACGAGTATGAGGCACCAATCTAAACATA
>QAXH01005875.1:28370-58447 GCA_004335635.1 Chloromonas sp. AAM2
TCAGTGGGTTGACGCGGTGTGCCGACCACTCCTTGCCATGCCAAAGCATGTCACACAAATGTCCTGTTGACCTCTGCTGGTATGGCTGCTGCTGGTGCATCATCACTGTCATCAAGCAGGGCCAGCATGATAGCCTCATCAGACATTGCGGCTTGGCTGGCATTGCCACGGATGAACACAAGCTTCTCCGCTCGAGTGATGGCCAGCTTGTTGCGGGCCTTGGTGACACCACTTGAGACACTTCATGTAGCACTTCATACTCCCGGCATTTGCCTTGTCCGGCGCAATGACAACATCAAATGCATTCCACCAACTGTTGACACCGGCTTTCCTCTTAGTGGCTGTTAGCTGCTGCCATGACTGGTCAGCTGTCATGTACTTGCCATTACCAGTGATACTAGAACCGCATGTGTGACCACCTGTTCCGAACAATTTGACGCAGTGAATGCGGTACGCATCCTCGACGCATGTCATGTGACGGCTTCCCTGATGTAAAATTGCCTTTTTAATGTGTAACCTTTCCTTGTGCACTGCAAGATGGGAGGTGGAATGTCCTTGTCAGACATACGAGTTCAGAATTGCTACTCAGCACGCATAACATGCCAGCTCCCAAACGAACATTCCAAACATGCTAACATTCAAGGTACCAGACAATCCAGGCACATCTCGCCTCGCAGCAACACCTCCCTGCGCCGCTGTGGTGTGAGGCGGAGGGTATCAGGGGAGCTGTGCTTCGCAAAAACTGGCAAACATGCCTTTTTTGTGCATCCTCCTGTACACCCTCTGGCCTGTTTCGCCTTGAGCGACTTAGCTGGGTGCAGGTTTTGCGATATTGCTCAGGACTGCTCCGGCGACCCGCGCGCAACTTAGCGTAGTCCCCATGCCTGTGACGTAGACCTGCTCGTAAGATGGCGTAACGCCCGCTCCCCTCAGTGCCTGCCAGCTTGAAAAGCCATGAGAGATAACCTGACCGCTCAAGGCAAGCAGCCGCAGCCATGTACATGACTCACATGCACATTGAATGTCCACATGCACTTGCACCGAGCGCACATGACGATCCAAGGCAGTGCAGCTGTGCATCAGACCCCGTGGTTTCGCACTGTGTGTGCAGCTGACAAGGACATCTGGCAGGGTTTGATCATTGTTACAGTGGCTCGTAAAGTGTGAGGAGCTGTGCAAGGCTTGTGTAAACACAAAATGCCAAGGGGCAGGTGGCACGCCAATCCACGTCCCTCGGACAAAGCAAAGCACGTCAAGGCAGTGCAATAGGACCTATAACGAGGCCGTCTTTCTACAGTAGCTTGTCTCCACAGCATCACCACATTGCTACAGCTGGCCAGCATAAAGACTTACGCACAAAATCAACCACCATCTATGACATTGCCATGTCAGAAACGCCTGTCAGAGAGTAGGTACAGCATCGGCAACAACTATCATTCCGTAGTTGCATTTGACACACTGCACAAACACAAGATTATCACCACACATCTTGAACACCAAACACACGCATTCACGCACACATCTTCTGCTGACGTCTCACACACAAGCACCACGATCGCATGTAAGAGAGTGCACATGTGCTGCCACATTGGCAAGTGCAACAGACGCATGCAATAACATATCAGATACCAGCCGGACAGCAGGTACCCAAGTCTTAACAACAAAAAGAAAGCGGCGTAGAACACAGCAATAGAATTGTAAACAGGCAGAAGCTACAGTGGCAGCCACCGCCCAAACCGCACAGTACCCTTCAGCAAAATCTCGTGTCACAACTATTCCAGGTGTAGTGCCAATAATCACGTGCACGGCCACCCATCACCATGTCTTGCCCTCTCGCATCATCAACACTCCCTCTCTTACAGCTCTCCACATTGTTCCAACCGTGAGTTTGAACCTTACACACCACCTTGTGATTCAGTGCCAGTGTGGGAACACATGGGGGCACTGAGAACCGAGGCTGCGATTGAAAACCCAACCACTGGTGCATGAGACAGCACACAAAGCCCCTACGGGGTGTTGTGTGCATGCATGCTGGCGCTCAAGCAGACCAAACACAGTTTAGAGTAGCTACACCCCACCCAACCCGCTGTAGGCGAATGCACGCACACTCAACCTCACACACGACATTGGAGCATCTACATGCAGCACTGCACATTCATTCCACGGAACAGCGTGCACAGTGCTGCCGACCAGAACATCTCAAACAGGTTCATACATGTGGAAATGACCCTGGGCTGACTCGCGCATACGAAATACACGTGTTCCGAGTTTATTTACTCCTTTGGCTGTGCTTGCTGCTGTTGTTGTTGTGCTGGGGTTGTGTCGTCGAGTGCCTTCTTCAGGTTGAGGGATTGGGCAGCTGCCAGCATGGCGGTGAACATGGCCATGGGGTTCATGATCACAGGGGCCTGAGGGGGCAAGCAAGGCAAGCAAGGTGAGGCATGACAGACAAGGCCAATGTCCGACCCCTCGGGCTCCTGCAATAAATTACTCCGAGCAGCAGCCCAAGTGAACATGGAAATGAATTCAGCTTGAAAACAAACTTCTGACACGATTTCTGACACAAAACGAGCAAGGAGATGAAAACTTGAACAGAACTGCTGATGCAGAATACAGACAGTCAAACAGTCGAGAGGTGGTAAAGATCAGTAGAAGCGGTACGATGCAGCAGTCAGTCGCTGGAACACGTCAGTACAACTCTGGCTGCGGTACTAGGGCTGCAGCAGTTACTACAACTAGGGCACCGCCCACGCGCGTGCATGGTGATGCAAACCCTGCATGCACCCACCTGCCCTGTAGCTCCTGCCTGGTTGGCCGCTGCCCAGTCCTGGTCCGCCATGCGGCTGCTACCGATGCCGTTCACCAACCGCTCCTCGGGGGGCTCGGGGGCGGACTTGCCTGCACAGGCACACGAGGTGGTTGTGGGTCGGTTGAGGGCAATCTAATAACTTAAACTAACACTAACTGACACCAAGGGAAGACGAGCCTGCTACACTTCCAACCTTGCAGTTTACCAAACACAACAACAGCAGGCATCTACAAGTGCATAAGCGCCTGATGCTTGATTGCAAACGGTTGCGCCTATACCAGGGTCGTCGAAAGCGGCGAGCGTTCAGCGAAAAGTACGCTTTCACCGCTTTCAACAAAATCGAGACAGGATGCGGCTGAAAGCGGGGCAAAAAACAGTTTCCGTCAACGATTTCTGACTTTCCTCTCAAATGGCAAGCCCGCCTGAGTTAAGACCTGCGCCATTGCGTCTTTGACAGTAATGCCATGGTCCGTGCTTGTTTTGTGTGTGATTTCAGAGAAAAGAACAGGCAGCCGCAAAGAAACGTCCGGAAACCGCACGGCACAGGAGGCGATGCTGAGGACTTGCCGCTTGGTATCCAGCCAACAAGCCACTTTGTTTACACAAGCAAACATGTCCGTGAAATGCTACAGATGATAAACTTCTCCTGGTGATTTCCAGTGTCATAAATGTTACAAAAACCACAAGCTCAGCGGTTTCCCCGCTTTCATGCCCCGCTTTCATACAACACAAAGCGCCAAATCTACCCGCTTCCGCTTTCGCGACGCTGGTGCTTTCCGCTTCCGATGACCCTGGCCTATACAGGCCAAAACGATCGTTTAATGATCATGCGTTTGCTTGAAGAACACTGCTGAATGCTGCCAGCAGTGTGGTGCACTTACCGCTTGTGCCCACGCATGTGTACAGGGAGTCGTCATCCAGCTTGAGCTGTGTGTATGCATGGTAGATGTCCTCGACTGTGATGGCCTCGTACCTGAACACACGACACGCATATCACAGCAGTGAAAACACAACACACGGCGTCGCACACAGGTGAGCACACAGGTGACATACTGGTGAGCATAGCACAGACCACACATCAACGCACTGATAGGGAGATGTTTGCAATGGGAGGCTTTCAAACTTTAGGGCTAAAGCCGATGGTATGAATGCACACAGTACATTCACAGGCTGGTCAGGGACTGTGGGTGGGAACAGGGACTGTGGGTTGCCAAAGAGTCAAGACATGACTGTTGCAACTGCAGTAACAGCGCCAGCGAGTGTCAGAGCCAAGCACAACGGGCTATGAGCAGCCAGAAACCGTTACTCACATGGTCTTGAGGTCCCTGAGGCACGTGACACTCTTCCAGGGCACGTGTGGGTTCTGCAGGTGCGTCATGAGGCCCAGCCAGTAGCTGTTGTCCTTCAGGTCACTCTCGTGCCGCGTGAGAATGGTCGTGCGAGCGCGGGCCAACTCCCGGCGGTTTATTGGCGACGCCTCAATGTCTCTGAGCACGGCCACGCTGGCGTCCAGGGCATCGAAGATCTTGGTGGGGTGACTGGTCACGTGCACACTGAACCTGCGAGCGCGAGGGAGGGGATACAAGGGAAAGCGTAAGATACCTTGCCAAATTCTTGTGTCAAGGTAATAATCTGCCGGTAAACAGAGTTCTACTAGCTTGCCTACAGTTCTAATGAAAATTGTGCCACTGTCACAAGGACTAGCTCGCCTGTACATGTACGCCTCGCGTGGTACCACTTACCATGACTGAGATGTGCATGTGGACCGAGTGTGTGGCAAATCTGCGCACCACTCCCACCCTGGTCACACTCTCACTCCCACCCTTACACGCCCACTCACCACCCTGCCCTCACTCTATCCAGCATGGTGCACTCGAAGGACACGTCATAGGTCAGGCCCAGGGAGTCACGGACCTGCACACATGCATCACATGCATCACATGCATTCGTTGACCTACACGCATGCGCATGCATATGCGTTCATTGGCCTGCATATGTGCATATGTGTCTCAATTCATGCAGAGCTCAACATGGCAAACCCCTGTACCGTACTTGAAAGAAATTGAACCGGGGACCGCTAGGAATTTGTCGCAGGAGAATGCGTGCGCTGATTCACATGCGCTCAAAATTCAACCCTGTACCATATTGCGAGGAATTGAAGGACGAACTGACGTTGATGCAGGAAAGTATGTGGCCTGACTGGCAGCCATGAAAACTGAACCTCTTGCAAATAACCAGCCTGTTATGGTGGGTAGGCTAGATTACAGTGCTCAGCCCGTACCGTTGTGAATAGCCTTGAGTTGATGATCTCCGTGAGCAGCAGCAGCAGGCACGAGGTGTACAGCGGGTGCTTGCGCCGGGCCTCCGCCGCCTGCTGCCTGGCCAGCTGGTTGGGGTAGCTAAGCTGGGGCGCGGGAGGGGGGGCAACCTCACCCTGGGGGAGCAGAAAGCACAATGCCATGCAACATGCATAAGCACCTGAATCCACTGGCGATGGAGACAGAGACAGGCGACAGAGACGCATGTGGGAAATGCAGGAAGAGATCACAGAACAAGCAAGGAGGCAACATCAGCTACTTATCACACACGCTGGAGACGGGGATGACGCTGGAGATGGAGAGCGGGAGACGACGGCCCCAAATCTTCCGCTCCAGTATTCATGCGAAGGTTTTGATTAGCCATGCACGGAACAGAAGCGGCAAGGCAGAGGCACTGCTGCTACCCCTCTCCAGGTTGCTAGTGATGGCAGCATTGGCTTGGCAGCTTCAGCTGCAGAAGAGAATAACGTCGTGCTTGCTGGAAGATGCGCATGAGCTGACCGCCCTTGGCCCCTCCCCACTTCTCAACTTTCGGCTCCCAAGCCTCCACATCCAAAGTTCTACAAATGATGGCAATGGCTGCCTAGCCTGACTCACAGTGAGGGGTGGCAGCGGGTCGTAGTTGCCGAAGGGACCCCATCGTGCGGGGGCGGGCCCGGCAATGTACGCCACTGCACGCTCATCGCTATCCTGTGGGAGGGTGAACAGAAGAAGGCACAGATAAGGTGTGTGAAAAGTGTGCGTCGGTGTGTGTTGCCTGGTTCAAGCAGCAACGGAAACACGAAGGTGGACGCGTGCGCGAATCTGCCCTCACAAATAAAAAACGTACGCATTGGCAGCAGTTTTGAATTGCAAAGGCTCCAGTACAATCCTTGAAGCTGCAAACGCCCAGCGCCACCCTATCCCACCCCAGCACCCCTTATTCAACCCCACCGCATCCACACCATCCATGTCACTCAATCATATCCAGGGCTTGGTGTAGCTAGGTGGAGCACCTTCAACCTCAGTAGTCCGCTTTCTCCCTTTTGGCTCTAAAACAGACCTTCCAGAGGACCCTGAACCTTGCATGTGCTTGATTTTTGGCGGCATCATGCCCATGCCTTGTTTAGGATAGGGATGTTGGCTGCTGCTGAGCTGGTTGGTCCTGCGGTACCGTGGGTTTGACCATGATAAGCTATGTAAAGATGATTATGAGTCAGTAGTACGTCTAACACCAACCCCACGCCACGCCCTCAGGCCCCCACCTGCAGGTGCCAGGCCGCATGCCTCTCCTCAAAGGGCAGGGTCTGGAACCCCTGCGTCACGTGCTCAATGGGCAGCACCTTCTCCGGCTGCCTTGGCGCCACAGTGCCCAGGTACCGCAGCACCAGGTCCTCAATCACCTGCCCGTCGATGTCACCCACGATGTTGATCTCAATGGCATCTGCGCAGCACAGGACAGATAAGCATGAGTACTGATGACAGATCTTGTCAACTGCTGTTCACAGACCCGTCAGCGTCACCAACCAGGATGATCTCAATTGCGTTCATGGTGCGGAGAACAGGCAGGATGTGGTGGGAGCAGGCAGGCACCTCTGGCACTAACTATGGCTAAATGCAACTGTGATAACAGATGAAGATAGAAACCGCTGACCAGTTGAATTGGTACCCATGTGGTACCTCTGGCACTACCTAGGCACGATGGCTGAATGCAACTGTCATAGCAGATGAAGATAAAAACCGCTGACCAGTTGAATTGGTACCCATGTGGTACCTCTGGCACTACCTAGGCACGATGGCTGAATGCAGCTGTCATAACAGATGAAGATAAAAACCGCTGACCAGTTGAATTGGTACCCATGTGGTACCTCAGGCACTAACTAGGCACGATGGCTGAATGCAACTGTCATAACAGATGAAGACAAGAACCGCTGGTCAGCTTGACTGTTCCTTCCTTGCGGTGCCCATTCTGTTCCGTGTACAGTGCAATACGCCCAGACACAGACGCACACACGTGCCTTTGCCTCTGACTTCCGGTCCATTCGTTAGAACAGATACCGGCACGTACCCAACTGTAAGAAAAACTGCTCCGCAACAAACCCAGTCCGGTTACCTGCATGCATGAGTCCCATTGTGGTCCTCCTGACCCCCTCCAGCGTGAGCGCGTCCAGCTCCTCCTCGGTGGGGTCACGGAACTGACGCGTGGAGGGGCCGCCCATCATCATCTGAAAGAAACATCACTTGCAACGTTGGCAAACTGCAATATTCTAGATTCGCTTTGGACAAAAGTGTTGGACTTGGGTGCATGGGACCATTCATCATCATCTGAACACAATGCATTTGCATTACATCTGCCAATTATGCGCAACATGAAGTACAAGTATCAACAGCCCAGGCTTCAAGAATATCTCAGAACCTTGGCAAACGGGCTTTTCGGTTACACGCATGATCGTGACATGCACCATGCACTTGCACAACATGCAGTAGCAGGACATCAGCATGCATCTGGACCAGCTAAGAACACGACGACTGCGGATTGTCTTGCAAAAAGCGTCAACAATTACAACCACACCTGGTACGATGAAGTGCTGTTCCTATGCATGTGGTACCAAACAGCCCCTCAAAACGCCATTCACCTGCATGATGCGCTCTGCCGTTGCCTTCTCCAGGCTCTTGCTCATGGTGCCCTTGTTGTTCACGTAGTGCGTCTTGGCCCGCTTGAGCGCCTCCGCGTCCCACACAGGCTCCTCCAGGAACATGTGCAGCAGCTCAAACGCAGCCTCCATGCTGCCATGACCAACCTGACGCGAGCAAACGGTGGCAATGGAGCTTGAGACGCATGGATCAACGTGTTCGGCTACACTCCAGCTGCCTTTCACACATCATCATCATCATTACATAGCTTCTCATGGTTCAACCCACGGTACCGCAGGACCAACCAGCTAGGCGCTCAGCAGCAGCCAACATCCCCATCCTAAGCATATATGGCTGGCATCTAATTAGTATGGCTGGCGAGATATTAACACAAAGTGTGTGCACAGTAACAAAGGAAAGTGGCAGTTGCTTGAGGGTGTGACCCAACCCAGACACATTGTTATGTGCATCTTCACCACAATCGACCCCTCAGACTCACCGCAAAGTGCATGTCCATGAGGTTGTTTTCCTCGTCGCAGTCCGTCATGATGTTGACCAGGTTGGTGATGCAGAACACCTCCACCTCGTCACGCTTCCAGCTGCCAACGGTGCCAACCTGTGAGGAAGGGGGGGGTGCAACTAGTAGCCAGATTAGTAACCAGTTAAGTTGTAACCTAACACAAAACAAGCTACACCAGCTACTAAGCTGATTGCAAGTCTTGCTCACACCCAGGATGTGGCTGCAACAGCTACAAGCCACAGCTCAGATCGAACGCATTGAGTAGCTATTGTAGTTATTGTAGCTATTGTAATGTAGCTGTAGCCGCAAATGTAGCTGCAGCGGCTACAGCAACTCTACAGGTATAGCTATGACTAGAGCCCCCTAGTGTCCCAGGAACGAGTGACGGCCAATCCACACAAAGTTGAAGTTGCAGCTGCAGCCACTACCACCGTGCCCACCTCGTTGAGCGTGCTTGGCCCGAGCACCACTGCGCCAAACCCATCAGGGCCCACGTGCAGCTTCTGTGCGGCCTGGCCTCCGGGTGCGATGATCCGCAACAGAGCGCCCTGCGAGGAACACCAACAAAAACATACACGTTGAATGAGGCATGTAGTCGTGCATATCCACCCTTCTACTGTCACGTCCGGCCACACCTTGCTCACTCCTCTGTGCCTGGCAGGCTCAACTATATTTGGCAGGCTTTACTATATTTGGGCCAGGAGTCACACACCAGGCCAGTATGATATGCATATATTTAGTACAAAATACTGTGTATAGTCGCCAGTAGTCCCCACCAACTACCTTCTAGCGGCAGCATGACGTTTCAAGGCATGTAATGGCAAAATGCAGAGCGTCAACAACCTAGTGCCTGGCCAGGCAGCTGACTTCTCATCCTTGCCTGCGGTTCGTTGTCGGTGTGTCGGTAGTTGAGTCGCATGCCGTTGGACAGCCGCCGCTGCACAATGCCCGAGTGCGGGTCGGGGGGTGGGAAGGGGTTGCCACCGGACCCTTCGCCGTCCAGGGGCACGTACCGCGGCTGGAGGGAACCGACCTGCAGCACAAACACACCATGCATCAGCACGATCATGCAGAGCCCGCAATCCAGGGACGAATGTAAACCCATTAACTGGCTGTGTGTGTGGCGATTGACATTAAAATGAGAGCTAAAATGGAGCAATCAAGACTGGGAAGCGCATAGCAAACAGAGAGGGTTTTCAATCTCCCTGTGGCAAGCTCTTGCGTACAGCCATCACCGTGACGAGAACGTCAGCCAGCCATGTATGGTGTGCGGTATGGTCACATCTAGTCACCCTTGCCGCCGTCAAGTCGCATGCGCACAAGCATCAACCCCTGCTTGATAGCCTCAACAGTTGATGCACATGCGGAGGACCAGCCTGATGCTGCTGCCCATCCCACCACACCTGCGGCACTGTCACTGAGTGATTACACAGTCAACTATCCAACCACCCACACTATCAGCCTGTGTGCCTCCTTAAGTCAGCGCCCCCCACGCACCTTAGCCGCCGCCGAGTCGGGAGGGAACAGGTGCTTGGGGCAGGCCACGTCCACGGGCGCCTCCACCTCGTAGCTCATGTCGGACAAGACCGCCTGCACGTCAACGGTGGCAAAGCCAAATGTCAAAGCACTGTTAGCTGTGACAATGATTACATCTGCTGCTTGTGGCGATAGAATAAGCACCATGACATGGTTTAACGTGGCTTAGCCCACAGCTAGAATTATGCGCCCGGAAATCACTCAGTGGATTGTGGTCATTAGCAAGGCCCATGGAAGCAGGCTCAGCTGCGCTGAATACATCACACATGCTGGCTGATCTACAGTAAGACTCGCATGTGAGTTTTGGTTATATGCACACCTGCACGTCCGCTGTGGGGATGTCAAAGCGAATGGCCCCCTCGGGCACCGACTCCTCCTCCAGCGCTAACAGGCGCGCCTCCTCCTCAATGGCCTTGAGGTCCACCTGAACAGGCAATTATGTGATTATTTTAAGTGTTGGATTAGTGTTAACACCCTGCCAGTCATGTCAGTAGTCAGGTACAGGTGAGAGTGGGCACGAATCGGCGTGCAGCATGGGAATGTGCACTGGCGATGATGCATGCATGCATGCATGTGTGCACATGTGGATGCAGACACACATACTCACGCGTGTTGTGTGGTGTTGCTACTCTTGGCGCTTGAATCGTGGATCAGCTGGCATTCAGTTCTTTCACACGTGTGTCTGTCAAATGAGCACATGCGTATGATGTTTTGGTGGATAGATGGCGCGTTCTAAACTCACCGAGTCCACGTCAATGTGCCCTGCAGCGCCCAGGTTCGCCGATCTGCTGGCCGCAGCTGCACTGCTGATAGTAAGCGCATCGCCAGTGGCAGACACGTAGGCGGGGATGCACGCAAGGATGGAGGTGGTGCGTGTGGGGCCCAGGAAGGTGTAATGAGAGGGGTGGGCGTCGGCATCGGCCAGGGCAGCGGCCTCGTGACCGTAGTCAGAGGCAAACGTGAGCATAGACCTGCAAGTTTTGAGTGGTGTGTGTGAAAGAGTTTGAATACTGTACCGTGCTTGGTTTCAGGAGCAGCAATAATAGCAATGATCACATAATTGCAAAGTGTGCATGAAGATCATCAGGATCCTTTTTGCCACGTGCACGATTATTGCCAGTTCCTCGCTGGTGCAATGTTCACTACCAAACTGCCCCTGCCACGTTGTGTGGCAGTGCAAACAAGGTAACCGGCCACGCCATCTGTCAGCCCACATGTTCCAGTGAGCTGGAGGTCCTCGCCTGTGGGTCCTAAGGCGCGCTGCCCTTGCTACAATAATGATATTAATGATAATAATAATAATAATAATAATAATAATAATGATGATAGTAATAATAGTAATAATAATAACAATAGTGAGAATAACAATAGTAACAATAGTAACAATAACAACAGCAACAACAACAATAAAGAACTGCCCACCTTGCCAGTGCGTTGGCATCTTCTAGCGTGACCTGCTGCGACACCTGCACCATGGCCTCGTGCGCCTCCCGGTGCTCCATGACCGTGTGACCGCAGGCGAGGCTCTCCATCACGAAGTTGAGTGTGTCGAGGGAGGGGATCTTGTTGCCCTGCAGGTGAGAGGAGGCATGCGTCACGCATGAGGTTTTTGACTTGCGTCCACCTGTGTGCTTGTGCGGCGTTAGCTGGCCGGAACAAGCCAGTGAAGACTCTTGTTTCAAAGTGCTGATTGTGTTGATTCCACGCGGCCTGCCCCTGACCCTCACCTGCCCTCACCAATCCCACTTCTTCCTGTACCTCTGTTCTGCCCCTGCGCCTGGCCTTTATTCACTAAGGCGGCTGTGCACTGTCCCTCCCTTGACCATCAGGTCCGACCCTGCCCCTCACCTGCTCCGCTAGCTGTGCGCTGTCCCTGGTAATCGCCGCCGTGTACCGCTCCAGCTCCCCGGCCGTCAGCCCATACCGCTGCAGTCGCCTAACCTCCTCCACCGCCACCCGTGTGGCTCCAGCCCAGTGCGCGGGTTCACTGGTGATGGTGAGGGTGGATACCATGCAGCCCTCGCGCCCGCTGTCGCTGATGTCCAGGGAAATGCCCATGAAGGGCGGGTCAGCGGCAACGTACCTGGACACGTATGTAAGATTACGAGGTAAACCAGTGTGCATGGGTTGCAAACACTGTAACATGCGGTGTAACATGCAAATGAATGGGTTGCATGCCGACAGTGCAGCATGCAGTGTAAGACAACACAACACATAATCAACACGAGCGCATGGCATGTGAATCGGCGTCAATCATGTGAAACCCAACCCATGCCAACCTCACCTCTTGTTTATCCTGAACTGGAAGGTAGACAGCAGCACGCGCACCAGGAACATGCGCTTCAGGTGTTCCATGCGAGACATGCCCACGATGGGCAGCTTGCAGAAGACAGACAGCATGTAGTGCTGCAAAACAAAAGGTGGTAAAGCATCATGTGATGCAAAACATAAGGGACATGAAGCACGAGGGAAACCCTGATGGAACAGACATGCCACGGCGGCTCAAAAAGGGCGTTTTGATTGCACTAAGGCTGAATCGCAAAATGCATAGTGACAGGTAACCTCAAGATGCCGAAGGTCTCCAGTGCACTCCCTCTCACGTCTGGTCCTTTGCACGTCTGGTTTTGCAGCGCGTGAACAACGCCCAGCATTTGCTGCTCGGTGGTCGTTTGAGCTCACCAGCCAAGTTTGCTACCTCCCATCCTTTGGTTGTACCCTATGTGTATGTTTCTATGCATTTGCAGCACTTGTACAGTACGTACCTGCAGCAGTGGATGCCTAAACACGTTGACTGGTGCCGGCTCAAACCCAGGCTCCAGGGGCCCGTACCCCAGTGTGTGCACCACAGGCGGCCGCACTGCATGGCGCTGCTTCAACAAAGTAATGCCGTTTCCATTGCCGTTTCCGTCGGTTTGCGCGATGTCCAGGTCCGCAGCCGCGGCCACTGCAGCGGCTGTGCTGGCAGCGGCGCTGCCTGGTGTGCGGCTGCCGGCTGGTAGAGCGACGTAGGCGGGCGGTTGGTGCCCGTCGGATGCTGCTTTTGACAGGGCTGCCAGGTGCTTGACTTGTTGGGCTGTGGTGCTTGCAGGCGGCAGATTACCAAACACCTGCAAGACAAGGCACAACGTTCACGTTGCACTTCAATTCACCTGGCGTCTGATTCCTTACACTCCGTACCGGTTCCTTCTGGCCTTCTCTAACACCTATCCTGCAGCTGAATCCACTCCACATTCACTCGTCACCCTGGCCCTGGCAATGATGATGATGATACTAGCCTGGAACTGCCAGTATGCCCTCAGTTCAGGTGAAATGTTAGCAAGAAGCTCACAAGTCATCATCGCCCACCTGTCCAATGAGTGTGCGTGTAGCCTCGATGTCTCTGTCCAGGTCCCCCACCACGTACAGCGTGGCGTTGGCTGGAAAGTACCACTTGGACCAGAAGTCGCGCAGCTGAGACTGGGGCCACTTCTGGACCTGGTCCATCTTGCCAATAGGAAACCTGTAACAATGGCTTGTTTCAGGTCTGTAACTTGTGTGGCATAAGAGAAAACCAGGCAATAGGCGTGTACAGATTGATAGCAGGGGAAAGAGAGGGTTTGACATGGCAGGCAAGATCACAACAACAGACACTGTGGCAGGTTCACAACAACAGACACTGTGTGGGTTCACAACAACAGACACTGTGGCAGGTTCACAACAACAGACACTGTGGCAGGTTCACAACAACAGACACTGTGTGGGTTCACAACAACAGACACTGTGTGGGTTCACAACAGCGGACACTGTGGCAGGTTCACAACAACAGACACTGTGTGGGTTCACAACAACAGACCAGCTGCTTGTTGAACCATCACCACAGCTCAGGTGCGAGCTGTGGTGGAGGTACCAAGTGCACACGGCTAACAACACGTCTGGTTTGGCCTGCAGCAAGCTGTTTACAGATGATGACATGGGAAAGAGTGGGCTGACATGACGCGCACATTCACAACAGCAGACAATGTGGCAGGTAGACGCCAACACTGTGGTCTTCAGCTCAAGCCAGGTTGACAACTACCACCCCAGCTCGCTGTTAGCCATGTGCAATTGCTATAGCTCCCACCTATATCCCAAGTTGTTCTCATGGTGCAGGTACTGCAGCAGCTGGCAGTCCACTCGGTACTCGATGGTGTTCATCATCTGCAACGTCACAAAGGCCATGCTTGATCAGTGACGACAGGCCACACTTCAGCAGGAATGTCAGGACAAAACTCCAATGATCTGCACTGAACTCCCAGACTCAAACACCTCCTGGGCATGCGACCGATCATGCGCCAACACAGCCCTGCCATGCACCAGCTGCCCACTTGAATTGCTCCTGTTTGGCGCCCCAAGTAAGGCTGGAGCCCAAGTCCTTACGTCCACTCGGCTATAACCGGTTTGTTCCTGGTCTGTTGCAGGCAGCTGCTCGGTTTGAAAGCTTGCGCTTTCAGTACCGGCAGATGGCAATGCCTAGTGCTGATGTTGCTGATCAGCCGTTTGCTCATGATCACCAAAGGGAGACAAATGTGTCTTGTGCTGGGCTACGTCTGTTGCTGTAGTGAGATACCGCTGCAATTGGCCAGACCAGCAGAAGAACGAGCATTCCTGCACATCTATGGCCAACGCCAGTATGGCATGCTGCACACAACACTGCCCAGTCATCCTGCTTGGGTGAGTCGCCTGCTGCAGAACAGGTGTCTACACCAGGGTGCTTTTGAACAGTTTTCCATGCCGGGGCGCTGTTCCCATCGTGGAGCTGCTTCGGCATAACCCTCTCCCTTTCTGAGCTGGCCAAGCGTGGTCATGCTGAGCGCCGCCTCACCAGGCTGCATCCTGCTGCCAGTCCCAGCGCTGCCACTGCCACTGCTGCAGCCACTGATTACAGGCTGATTGATACAGCCAATGCCATCAGCAGCCCAACTGCTTCCACTGTGCTGCAGCCGACCCCATGCCGATGACAGTGCTGAAGGAAGCTGCTGCTGGTGGCAGTGCCGCCATGCACGCGCCTCCGCCATGCACGTGCCGCACAAGATGCCAAACGCACAAGCTGTAGCACAAAACGCCTTCCTTGCTGCCACCAGATCAAACCAGCTGTGCTGCCTTTGCCGTGCTCGTAGCCTGTTACTCTGTGCATCTGCTTTGTTGTTTCCTTGGTCTGTGGCCCCTCTGCGTGATCCAGGCCTGACGCCGTGTGCACCTGCCTCCTCCCTGGTCTGTGGCCCCATTCCCCTGTAAGCCTGACCAATCTCACCTGTGCCTCTGCCATGACTGCCTTACGCTCCTTCTCAATGCGCAGTGGCAGGAACTGAGGGTTGAACGCAATCTCCTGCAGAGCCTCAAGCACCTGCAGAACACATCAATGGCAGTGAAGATACAGACAGGTGAAGCTTTTGTGGAACCATTTAAGCCTGACTTGCACTGCAAATAGCCTGCCCTTGGCTGCTGACAATAATAACTTCTTGGCTGAGGCATCGCTGGATTTCAGAGCATGGTCTTATCTCCCGCCTCCGTATAGCTGTGGTGGGTAGATGGCATGTGCTGCCGTCCATACCATGCACGGCTGGTTGACATGAGGAGAAGCCAGCTCAGCAGCATGCACACCTGAGGGAGCATGGGTGCCTTGGTGTTGGAGTTGGTGATGGGAGAGTGGACATGGAACACAGTGTGGTGAAAATCTGTGTATGCATTCGCACGCGCGCCGCTACCCAGCAGGTTCTCGCGCCGCTGCGAACCCAGGAACGTGACATGCTCCACCAAATGCGCAATGCCTTGCTCGTTGGGAAGCTCATCCACGCTGCCTGCATGGACTTCCAAGTGCGCCTCGAAACGCTTCGGTGGCAACTTGTTAGGGTAAATCACGTAACGCAGGCCATTTTCCAGCTGTCCGGTCACCAAGCGCACATCCCGCTTGATTTCCGCGTCCAGCATGGAACGTACATCAGTGCTGCCTTCGACGCCGGCCTGAAAGTGCCACAGACGACCCAAGAGGAGGTTAGGTGAAGAGATCGATTGCCTGAAAGGTACAAGAGTGGCTTCCTGCTGCACAGACACTTGCCAATGAGACGGGAATGTGCATGCAAAACAATGGAAATGTACTGGGATAATCTGCATCTGTATATGTGTCACCAATCCGGCCACAGAAACACACCCATGCCCTGCAAAAGTGCCCCTCACCAGCACTGCGCTGATGATAATGCGACCTCCACGCCTTGTGACTGCCCCATGAATGTAAGGCCCTTGCATGGCTGATTTCCTGGGTGCAGGCTGCACGGGTGTGCCCCATATACGAGCTGTGCGTGCTGAAGCTTGGGGCAGCAAGGCCCTGCATACAACGACAATGGCACCATGCAACTCCCCGCCATGGATTGTCAAAAGCAGTGGCAGAGCTAGAGTGTTCTCTGATTCCTGAAACATGTACGACCGGCTGCCTGTCTGTCTGCCAAGTGACATGGCATCACGATGCGCCACCTCATTACCACACACTGTGAGCTCTTCCCACCAACCTACCCGCGAGAGCGACCCCTTAGCATTGAGATGGGGGTGCATGATTGCGCTCCAGTGCCACGTTGTGCTGTGACTCGGTGATTGTTGAAGGTGGCTGTGCCTGGCCTGGGCGCTATGGCGGTGCGGCCCCCCAACTGCAAGCCTGGCTGATGCCCGACGAGCGGAGCCATGCTGCTAGTTTCTAGATATCTACTCCGAGCTGCTCCTTTTTGATGAATCGCTTCCGAGGTTGTTGTCTGCGGGAAACGAGCTGCCTCGGCAGTGTGTCGAGTCTGATGTGGCAAGCCGCAATACCTGAATTGATTAGAGTTGCAGTTGTCCAACGCCAAGAAGCAGAGACGCGAGGAGTCAGAAATCTCGAGTTGCCACGTGCGAGGAGTTTCTCTCAGGTTACGGAGTGCTGCCAAGTCAGTCGGAGCAGGCTTGCCAAGCGCAGTCTTGTTGAGTTAACGCCTCATCAATCTTGATCAGTCCTTGGGTGAGGAGGGTTTTTCTCCTGCCCATCACTGCCATGCAGCGCAAGGCCGCATCGTTGCTGGGAGCCGTGCGCAGGTTGCATGCCAGCGCTGCAGCACAATATGCAGAGACAACCAGCATCAGTGAGCAGCCCGGCTTGGGGGCAAGCACCAGGACAACCGGGCTTGCACCTGCAAGCAACCGCGCTGCCGGCAGCCCGCCCTTCCTTTCCTGGCTCCCAGAAGCACGCAGAAAGCTTATACAGACCCCTCTCACGCAGTCTCTACCTGGCCTGACGATTCATCCCCCTTACCGCGCGCCAGACAACCCTCCACCCACAGAGATCACCGTCCTGCCTAATGGAGCCCACATCATTTCAGAGGCATCTCCTGTGAGTGTCAGGCATGTTGCATGGCAACACTTCATCAAGCTATTGGCAAGTCAACAGGCAAGAACAATGTGCACTGGCTGGACCGTTGCAGGCCAGCTACACCCACACAGTGTGCTGCTAGCCATCCACCAGCATTCAGACATAACCAGCGGCCAGAATGCTGATGGCAGCAACTAGCGTTCAGCCACGTGCAATGCCACCCCAGTGGGCAAGGGTGGTGCCGTGGCAGCCACTTCTGTGCGTATTCGGTCAGCAACGAAGGCCACTAGGCACGACAGGAACACACCATATGGCTTGCATGAGTTGAGAGCACAATCCTTTCATCACTCAATGACATGCATCCCCATGCCATGGAACATGCTTTGAACCTGCAGGGCCCTACTGCCAGCATTGGCGTGTACGTCAACTCCGGCTCTATATACGAGGCGCCCAACCAGAGTGGTACCAGTGCTTTGTTGGAATGTCTAGCCTTTAAGGGCACACGCAATCGCAACACACTAGCCATCATGAAAGAGGTGCGTGTAACATGGCGCACTGGCCAACTTGTATTCAGGGTAACCTGGGCATGACCCGATGGGAAGTGAACAGGCCATGGTTGGATTGCTGCTAGGCCAGAGTTTGCGCCAGTCATACACAAATTTGCATGTGCAAAGACAGGCCCAACGGTCTCCATACACATGGCCCACAGGTCCATGCAACCGCATCAGAACACATGACCGCCATCCGTGCAACACATGCATGGCGGTGGTGGTTGCCGTACACCTGCTGCTGTACATGCCTTATGCCACGCCCCTCGCACCTGGTCGCGTGTCCCATCCATCTGCTGCATGTCAGGTGGAGCGTGTGGGCAGTACATTTGCGGCCATGGCGTCCCGTGAGCAGATGTCCTACACCATGGACTGTTTGAAGACCAGCCTGCCTGTCAGCCTGGAGATACTGTGCGATGCAGTGCTCAATCCAGCATTCGTACCGCAGGAACTGGAAGAACAGAAGGTGCGCTGGGCGGACTACCACAAAGAGTGTTTCATTGAGTTCTAGGATCACAAAGGCACGTCGGTCACACTGGCGCAGAGTTTCGCAATGGGCATTGTTCATGCCAGTGGTGCGACCACCGCACAATGTATGAGTCATCATGGGTATGACTCACAGCAGTCATCCAGTGCATGGCATGCATCCACACAATGGCAGGTGTCTTGTTCATATAAAACATATATAAACAAACGCTCATGCTTGTATTTGTTCAAGGGCTCAAGGTCTGTTCACCAGAGGGGACGATAGGTGATGATGGTTGGACGCTGGATTTACTAGGTTAGAGAAGCGTTAGAGTAGATAGATGGTGATAATTCACCCCTGTGTCTTCTCAAAAGGGAGGTGTAGATGGGGCAGGGGTATGGATGAGCTGTGCTTTGGCGCCTGTATGCCATTGCAGGCCCGGCTGCGTGCGTTGCTAGGTGCGCGGGAGGTGGCCATGACACTGCTCAACGAACAGCTAGTACGGGGAGCATACACTGTGAGTGAGTCATCGTGTGGTATGTGTGTCGGTGTCCGAGCGAGTTGTCATGCCACAGGATGCAAGCAGGCCCTGGGAGTGTCTGGTTGCAATATGAGTGCACCTGAGCATACACCAGGGGACCTTTCCAGCAGGTGTTCGCTTCACGGCTCTTTTGCGGCTTCTTGTGGACCTTCCTAGGCGGTTTGCCAGGCACAAGCTGTCTGCCAAGATTTTTGTACTTTCAGTACTATCTGCTGGTTCATCAACTTTCATGTGCGTCATGTGTTGCACTCCCAGTCTGATGCACTCACACTATTTGCTTGCTACTTACTTCCGTGCACCATGGCCAATGTAATCGTGATTGTGATGCTACATGTGATGTGTTCCACTCCCTTTTCCTTTCACAGGGCGCACTGTCGCGCCCTTTGATCCCCGACGCGAACCTACTGGGCACCCTCTCCCCGGAAGGCCTGCGTTCCTTCTGCGCCACACACTACGCGGGGCCCCGGCTGGTGCTGGCGGCATCCGGGGTGGACCACGCACAATTAGTGGAACTGGCCACGCCCATGCTCAGCACAGTGAGGAACAGAAGGGGCTTTCTTTTGCGGCCACTGGGCTTAAGTCACGCGGCGTTGTTGCAATTCATTCCAGCAGTCCATGTTGCCCTTACCTACAGGCCCCTGCTGGCAACATTCCCCAGGGGCCCCCTTCCTTCCACCAGATTCCATTGCATTTAGACCCAAATTCTATTGCTTCTCCTTGTGGCGTTCATCCGAGCCTTGAGTGTCTCTCTTTCCCTTCAGGCCCCCAGTGGCGGCGTGCCCGAGGAGCCGCCCTCCACCTACCAGGGCGCCTGCGTGTCTTTACCCGGCGACGGCCCCTTGGCGCAGCTGATAGTGGGTTGGGAGTACCGGGGCGGGTGGCGGGACGTGCAGGGGGCCGTGGCCATGACAGTGCTAACGTATCTCATGGGCGGAGGCGACTCATTCTCGTCAGGTGAGGCTGACTATTAGTTGAGTACTACTTCAGATTATTAAGGTAAGGGGGCGGTAGTGCTCACGTACCTGATGTGGGAGGGCGACTCCTGGGCTTTAACCCACTTGATCAACTCCCCACTTGCTCTCCATAATCTGGTACCGTAATCACTCGGGATTAATTTGGTTTTTTTCTTGAGCAACTATTTTTTGCCAATCTGCTCTGATTTCTGCTTTTCTGTGCTTGACGCCAAGCAATTCTTCAAACCAGTCTGCGTGCAAATCTGTTCGCCAACTTCGCGACCCACAGACGAAACAAAACCTTGCATCATGTCATGTGCTAGAAGTATCAGCTGCAAGAAGCCATGGCTCACAGTCAGTCGCCCTGCTTGCCATGGAGCAGAGCGCAGCTAAGAATACTGACGCTGCTTGAAAATCTGGATGATGTGAAGCACGGCACATCGAGTTATTTTCGAGTCTGGTCTCATTTCTGCTTTCACGCAAACGCGGTTGACGTCTCTGCATTCACGCAAACGCGGTTGACATCTCTGCTTTTACGCAAACACGGTCTGTTTTCTTCAATCTGATCGCCATTTCGGACCCGGGAATTGATTACGCCGGAAGGAACAACAGCGATTACAGTAGTTTCTTACCTGATATACCTCAGCTTGCAGCCTGCGCTGTCAGCTGCAGGCGCGACCCTGAACGTGTCTGTGCGTGTGCAGATCTTCTTACTGCTTGTTTCGCGTTTTGACGATGCCATTTGTGCCCTTTGCTCATCCTGGCAGCATGCACATATGAACTGTTTTGGAACATGCTCCTTACGATCTTGGCTGTTGCCTCGCAGGTGGTCCCGGTAAAGGCATGCACTCGCGGCTGTACACGCGCGTGCTGAACCGCCATGCATGGGTCCACTCGTGCTCTGCCTTCAACGCGACCTTCAACAACAGCGGGCTGGTGGGGGTGCAGGCGGCCTGCGACCCCGGGCATGCAGTGGACATGCTGGACGTCATGTGCAGGGAAATGGAGCTGGCAGCAAGGTCAGTCACAGAAGTGATTACTCATCCGCAATACTATCAAAAATAAATACTTGTTGGCGACAATCCCCAGTGGTCGATTCCACATACCAACTTCAACCATCCCAACCACCAAAACCCATTGTTTTTTCTTCAGATCGCTTACTGTGGATGAAGTTGAGCGTGCCAAGCGCACCGCCCTCGCCACGATCTGCAACGCACTGGAGAGCAAGTCAACGAGCGCAGAGGACATCGGCAGGCAGTTCCTGACCTACGGCCGGCGCATCAGCGGAAGGCAGTACGCGGATATGATCCAGGCAGTAACGCCCAAAGACGTTTCTGCGTTTGTGGGGCGGTTATTGGAGACGCAACCCTCGCTGGCCCTGCATGGCCCGGGGGTCAGTGCTGTCAGCTACGATGCTTTGTTGAGAAGGTAAGGACGACTTAGTATTGACCGTTTACTCCCTGAATCGGAATGACCAGGGTTATAGGTTTCGTTTTGACCAAAACCAATCAGATCATAACACTTTAATTCTGACAAAGCCCATTCTAATCTCACAGTGTCGTTGGCCTTGGCCTTGGCTTCATTCTTGAGTTGGTGCCGCCGCCGGCGTTGAAAGAAGACACGCATTTTCCCCCCGGTCTTGGCAATTTGGTTTCATGTCCGCTGTGGGCTGCTTGAGTGAGGATTTGCTTCTAGCAGGACATGTTGTTCAATGCAACGTGTTTAGAACTGTGTGAGCTGCTCGTTCAAATGCGCTGAAGAGAGCGTGCTTTTTGCTGATATTGTTGTGCTGCTTCCGGTGGCCCTGTGCTTTTGACACGCTTACAAAAGAATACAATGCAAAAGGTTTTTCAAGGTTATTGGAGCGCATGAGTTGCAACGCAATGTTGGTTTTTCATTTCGTGCAGGTATGGGCGAGGGCCCGCCCCTGCAGCGGGCGGGCGAGCAGGCACGGCGGCAGCGGAGGTGGCAGCGGGTCCGGGGGAGGCACTCAAGAAGATGCTAAGTTTTGGCAGCGGATGGAGGAACTGAGTGCAAACACTAACTGAGTGCGTTGTATGTGTTCAACCACAAGACCGTGTGGCAGCGGATGGAGGACCTGAGTGCGACAGTCCTTAGGCTGGCGAAACTGACTGTGCGTGTGGCTGCTCATAGCCAGGCCTGGGTATGGCATGAGATGGATGTCTCCATTTCCGCCATTTCTGTCCCAACTTGATTTCACACAGATGCCTTCAGCTGGCAGTGGGAATATGAAACAGAGCATAGCGGCGGCTCATGATCACAGGAGTCGGCAAACTCTGGGCTGGCTTCGCATCTATCCGCCTGCATTTCCCGCCTCTTCAGCCACTCAGCCTCTTTCTCCTGCCTTGCGTTTACACCTAGCAGAACCATGCCCACAGCTTGCGACATGGGACTGTCCTATCATGTCTGGTCTCCCGTCTCCACCTGGCCAGGCAGTCCACGTGGGACTGGCCTGGGCCGTGTATGCCTGGGCAAGGGTGCAGTAAAGTGCCTCGCCGGTTTCTCCTCCTGGTATGACCATCCATGTCTTGTCGGTTTCTCCTCTTAATTCTACTAAAGATTCAACTCAAGATTCTACTATAGATAGACAGTCTCAAACAGTTAAGAGCTCTGTACCCCTTGTGCAAAACTGAGTCACAAGACTGGAAGTCTCGAGCTGAAGAAGGCACGTGCTTCACATTGGTCACTCTGCTTCGGATCCCATACATGAATTACATGTTCGTTACATCTGGAAGCTGTGCTGTCGTGCATTACGACCTGCACAAGGGCGTGCCATGGGGGTGACCGTCACCATCACATGTTTTGACCCTTACGCCGGATGGGCATGGCGATCCATGTGGCTCTTGATGGCGATTGAGCACTGCCTCCCTTTCCAATGATGGGTGGTTGCGTTGCCAAGGCCATGGTTTGCCAGAGCCAGGTTCGGAGACAAGGGGAATAGCAGCTGTTTGAATGTTGCCAGGTGTTGAGCATACTTTTGAGAAGTGGCATTCTGCGGTCCAGTAACGGATGTCTGTGTCGCAGCTGAGGATCGACTTCGTTTTGACAGTCCAAGCGACTTGCTTTTTGCTAACAGTTTGTTTTGTGTTTTAATGCACTCATGGCTGCCTAGTTAGTTGTTCATACTTTCGTGTTAGTGCCCTGTCCATACTTTTGTGTTGCGTGTTTTGAAGAGTGGTGTTCGGCATGTGTGTGTGTGTGTGTGTGTGCGAGAGGCAGAGAAAGAGGTGCGAGAGTCGTCGGAAGGGTACACATTGATGCCCTGCTGGCATGCATAGATGAACAGATTTGTTTTGTTCACTTTGATCCGGGATTGTTCACAAGGAGGGATCACTTTGATCTGGCTTCCATGTTGAAACATCAATGTGTTTTGTTTCAATGCAAGACGCATTCGATTGACCCGCACAGCTCTAGCATTGCTATGAGGGGGCTCGGGCGGAAGACTTGCTGCAGTGTTGCGGCGTTCCCGGCGTCAACACATGGCATTTCCTCGGCAGTCAGATTCATTACTACGAGCGCAAGTCATTTTGCGCCCAGTGCGTCACTTCTCAGGCGAGAGGAAAGGCAGCAAGGCTGGCACGAAAACTTCAAGACAGGGGTTGACCTGTTACAAACTGGCACTGCCAAGGATGCGAGAAGGTACTGACAGGGGCGCTGACAGAGGACTTCTTGATTGGATTTCGTGGCCACTGTTGGTCTGCATTGAGGTGCTTCTAGTGCAGAGCCAGGGTAAGACGTCCTTCCCGCTCTCACTCCTCTACATATACGATTCTTATCGACTGCCAATGGCACAGTTAATACCGCACTCCCTCCTTGTAAAAGCTGGCTCAGCGACCCAAGTGTGGTGATGATCGCCATCCATGAAATCCCCTTCATGTGGGTTGGACACATTGGGTTGCATATGTGCAGAAGGACACCGTTGCAGCCATAACTTCATTCTTATGGCACGGTTTCTGGAGGTTTGATTTCAGAAGGTCAACGGCAAGTGCGAAGTCAACGGCACGTGTTGGAGGAACCTTCAGGTTCCACACAAAGATACTTTTCATCACAGGCGGCCGGCAACAATTAGCCCACGCGCACTGTAGAATCGCAGATAGTCAATAAATCCCTAGCGACAGGGAGGCGTTGCCAGGGGTTACAGCTCCTGTATGCCAGAGCTCGCGAGCCATCCACATGGCGCACACAAATGACGAGGACATCGAACACAAGGGCGAGCCCGAGTAAGCGAGACCTTGCGTTGTTTGCTCTCCTCTGCTCAAATCGCTCAGCCCAACCGCTCGCCCTTTCTGTTGGCCTGGAACCCTCGTGCGCTCTGCAGACCCGAGGCTCCTCCTTCCACATCCAGGAAGCGCACTGGCCCACTCGGAGTGCTTGACTGGTACACGGAATGGGCTTTGCCGGGCTTGGGGATGTTCAGTGAGGTGTGAACAGGGGGCCGTGATGGCGTTGGTCGGCTCTGCACATGCATGCAACTGTACAAGATGCTCTGATGGTGCATGATCCTTGGCCAAACACGACTTAGCTGAGATGATGATCACACCAGGGGGCCGGCCGCGAACGCTAGCAATCCATGCCAGGGACGCAGCTCGATACCATCCTGACCAACCCTGAGCAGCAGATGATGTTCACATGTACCACGAGCCAGAAGCACAGACCAAGCAAAAGAGAGGCAATTGCAATGCAAAAGCAGTCCAGAATAATAATAACATAACAGAGCTAAGCCAGTTTTATGTGTGTGGGTTTCATCGTCATCGTCATTGTTTGAACAATGCACGAGTGCAGTGATGGGGTTCAAAACCAGGGATTGCACATACAGTCAGGGAAGCTATCGAAGTATATGGGACGGGATGTGTACCGCCCTTGAGCAAGAGGGAGGAAGAAAGGCACAGAGAACGGCAGGAACAGACCTGAAGGCAGAAAGGAACAAGGCTGAAAGGACGGCAGCCGGCTATGAAAGATAGAAGTAACAGGGAAAAAGAACACACGAGGCTGCAATGCGTGCTATTCAAGCGGACCATGAAAGAATCCATGGATACCATTGACAGAATTCATGCATGTAAAGCACGACCCGCTCCTTTGCAAGATTCTCTCTTTGCTTTCGAAACTTTGCAACCTGGAATTTGTTATGACTGTGCATGTGAATGCGCACAGGCCTACATCATTTTCGCAATCGGGCAGATCAAGCCTCTGCAGCAAGGCCTGTACCCCACATGCTTCAACTCCGAAACGAACTTGATAACGGACTGTGATCCAGACATGATTGACCACGTGGCCTCATATATCCAAATCTGCGGCATCATGGCTGGAATGCTCATCTGGGGCTTCCTCGGCGACATCACAGGGAGAAAATGGGGATCCCGCTGTGTGGCCGCTATCATGCTTTCCGGCTGCACCCTGCTGACCTTCTCACCATATGCTGGCAGCCCCTTTGGTTACTTTGTCTTCTTCATGGTCGCGCAGACATGGTGAGTAGGAAAGGTAGGCACTTGGCGAATCAGACAGGTGTCTGGAAGCGAAATTCGTTGATCACAGGGATTCCAACTCGTTCAACCTACATGTGAAGGGGATTGCGACACACCAGGATAGATGCACTGCAAGGCCACCAAAAGCAGCTGCATGCATCTCAAGGCAAAAGAGACGATCATCACTAATATACTTTGCCAGCATATAATGCTACCACCTGGTTTACCCAAATTCAATCAAGCGAAGCTCTTGAATCAGCTGCAATGCCAATTGGTCCTTTGCCAGCAAACAGTCATTGAATGCTGTAGCATCTAAACTGATAAACTGCTGTAGCAAGGCATGAGAGAAAATCATCACTTGCCAGCACATAATGCACGTTAATGTTGCTGTTGCTTGGGGTTGACAGGAAACTAGAGGATTGATCGTTGCCCTAAGCGCGCAGGTTGCTTCAGGTTTTGCTTCAGATCGTTTCTTCTCCCTGAGCTGCGCTCTGCTGACAACACCCGTTGACTGCCTGACTCCCGTGCATGCCAGGAATGGAGTAGGTGTGGGCGGCGAGTACCCCATGGCTGCTTCGTCCGCCGCGGAGCGCGCAAGCACAACGCCAGAACTGCGCGAATTCCGCGGTCGCCAAGTCGTGCTGGTTTTCTCCAACCAGGGTATGGGCATCTTGATCAACTCTATCGTCATCGTCGTCTCCATGGCAATCTTTGGGCAGACAGGACCGCAGGACACGTTGACCTTTGATGGGTGCAGGAAGGTGAGTCGCCAGTCTGGTTGTCGCGCCCTGGGAATTGTCGGCGGCTGCGAACAGTGAGGCCACTGACAGTCACTGAGCTGGATCAGCCTTGCATGTTCAACCGTCGCGGACACTCCCTACCGCCGGATTGCACAACCCGGTACCTGATAACCTTTTTGATGTTGTGCCGTTTGCATCGCCACGTGCAGGCCTTGGCGCTTGTGTTTGGTCTGGGCTCCGTGTCATGCCTGGTGCTCGTTCTTTATCGAGCCATTTACTTGGAAGAGTCCAAGGTACGGCCTGTACAAGTTGCATCCTAGCATCCAGCCGCTGCTCGCGCGTTCCATCTTAGCTTGCCACTGCTCTCGTGTTCGCCGTTTTGCGCTTCTTCGACATGACGACATCCACCTCGCCAGCGCTGTGCAGATGTTCTCGGAGGTTTCCCAGATTGAAAGTGTTCTCGCTGAAGAGGAAGTACTTCACCACAAGTCCGCCCTGCGCAAGCACGCCGCCACCCTGTACTACTTCTGGCCTCGCCAGTTTGTAGGCTCAGCAGCCTGGATCTGCAACGACTTCATCTTTTATGGTATGGTGTGCACTGAAAAACAAATTGTGCACTTTGGCATCTGGGTGGACCTCTGGGTGTCATCTCGCTCACACAGGCTTCAAACTGAGCCCTGCACGCTGTGTATGGGTGCAAATTTGCACGGGCAAGCTACCCTTACAAGCTACAAACAGAGACCCAAGTTTGGAACCGGGTCAAGTGAACAAACAAACTGCGTATGAGAATCACTGAACAGTGCGCACGAGGGTGGGTTTGCATCAAATGCTTCCTCCTGCTTTTCCATCAGTGTGTAACTGTACTGTGCTGACTGCGATCGCAGGCAACAAGCTGCAACAGAGCTTGTTCCTCAGCCTGCTCTTCCCACTGGTAAGCGTAGCATAGCAGCTTCACCTTCACCTTGAGGTTGGCCTGGGAGTGCGTAGGCTCTGGGACGTCGATCTGGGACTCACAGCGGTCGTGGTCAAGAATGGTATGCTAACAGTAGATTGATTTCACAACAGGCTGGAGCTGCTGACAGCCATGCAAGGGCCAGCTTGCATGATGTGATTCTGCAGTCTGTTGCCATCGCTCACAGACATGCCTGCTCCATTAACTTGTCAACCGTTACTCCCGCAGGCCACCCCTTATGTCCAGCTTCAGTGGAGCGTTCTGAACAGCTTCATCGCCCTTCTGGGATACTATGCCGCAGCTTGGCTCGTGGACAAGGCCTGGTACGGCCGCAGGCGCATGCAGACTGTGGGGTTCCTCGCCATGTTTATCTTGAACATCATCATCTACGGCGAGTGGACGAATATGGGTGCCAAAACAGCACCGGAGAGCGGAGCCAAGGCCTTTCAAGCGCTGTACTACTTGTCATCCTTCTGCATTCAACTCGGACCAAACGCAACAACGTGAGTATGTTAGCTTTCTTTTTCGTTGTGTATGCCGGGTGACTACTATTTGGGTGGCCGCCATGCTGCCGACAGAACGTTTCGTTGGGTTGATCTGCTTGGATGCTGCAGTTGGCTCGTCGCTGGCGAGATATTTCCCACCGACATTCGCACGACCGTACACGGCCTCGCTGCATGCCTGGGCAAGTTGGGCGCCATCATCGCCACCCTGTGGATCTCTTATATTAGCGACAAGCGCAAGGTATTCCTGATCAGCGCACTGTTCGGAATTGGCGGCGCGCTTGTGACCTGGATCTGGCTGCCCGACACCACTGGTCTGGAGCTGGAGGAGTACGACCGCATGCAGCGCTACATCTACGAGGGCCGCTTCCACGAGTACCACGGCGACGCAGTAAACCCTAGGCACTTGTCCAACTGGGAGATCTATGTGCTGAGATGGCACAAGGTGAGCATCACCGCAAAGCACCGCAGTTTCTTGTCTGCGACTAACCTGTCTGCCACTAACCTGTAGTCTGCGACTAACCTGGATGGAAATCCGGCAGTTGCGGCGGGACACGCTGGGCTAACTGTACTACCGGAATTTGCCAGCCCTGTGGACACTAATGGTCACTAATACTGGTTGGTGTTTGGTTCTTAGGTTGTACGCGAGCAGACGTGCTTTAATTCACAACAACACGAAGCAGCTGGCTGCTCGAACGGTACCTCAGCGAAGCGCCTGAATGCGCTTTGCTTCAAACTGTTTGTCTTTCCCCGCAGGCGTACAATCCTGATCTTGATCGTGACGCATTTGGGGAGGAGATGCGGCGCATGGCCAAGGTGCCTGGCGCACAGGCGGAGATGGCGCGCATGCATGTGAGTACGAGTGCAACACTTGAGCGGCAGAGCTGCGATGATTCACTCTTAAACACACCACCCGACATCGGCCTGTTCGCATGACAGATAGGCGACTTGGTGTCATGGGTGCACGCCAGGCTGCCACAGTGGTCCATCCACTCCAGCTCCCATTTTTTCTTCCTTGTCAGAAACTGTGACCGCCCATGCTGCACCAAACACACCACATGCCACACCAGAAACAAACGCGATGGTCAAAAGAATTCTAATGCTGTTTGGGCGGTTGCAGGTGCTGCAGCCGGAGGCTTCCACAGAACTCAGCCAACAGTTAGAAACGCATGCCAGACTGGCACGTGAAGCCACAGGTTTCCATACCCCGCCATAATTGCACCAGGCGTGCCTCAGGTGCAAAGGCCCTAGTTGGTGGAACAGCAGCAGCTCCTCTGAACTCGTGAATGAATCCATATGCGCAATCGAATTCTTACAATGGTCACGTGACTTGTGTCGTCACTGGCAAAGGCACGGCTGATTGTTTAGCACTCAACCCAACGGGTAATAAGAATTGTGACAGGGTATAATTGTTGTTTAGCAAACTGTGAACCTTAGATCGGAACTAACTAGGCTACTTTCTCATCACAGGTTTTTATATTCTGCAGTTGATGCCAGAACGAACAGGGACAGTGCTCCCTTGCATAGAAAAAAAGAAGTCTGCCAGTTCTGGACAGTTTGTGTGAATAGGTCTGTATTACCGCCAGGAACCATGACAACCAGCACACACACCACAAACACACTGGTTCCAGTGCCAGTCCCAGGAACTGTCCCTTTTTTTTGTCAGGCAGCGTTTGCAATCAGGTCCGCAACTGCGATGGCATCAAGTTTTACGAGAGACAAGAGTGCAGGCAAGAGGCGCTTATGCCGGATGTTGAAATGCAATGGTGGTTGCAATGGCGTTGATGAGCGTCACGTTCTTGGGCATGTGATGGACCCTTATCAGAGGACACGCGTGCTTCTGAAATCATGATGTGATAGTGAGTCGCCTTCCTTTCTTTTTTCTTGCTCTTTCTCTTTTTTTTGTCCTTGTTCGTTTCTGCGTTTGGGCATATTTCTGCATTTGTTCCTTCCTTTCTTCTTTCTTGCTCAGGGTAGGTCAGGGCGGTACACATCCCGTCCCATGTTTAACGGCTTCCCTGATGAAACAATTCAATCAATCAAACGATGTCTAATGGACGTCGCCTGGGCACTAGCTTGCTGCCCGCAGGGCGTATTTGAAGCCCGCGTCTGAGTCATTTTTAATCAAACAAAACCAAAAAAACCCAGCTCCTCAGCTCCTAGTGGCCAGGCGATGCGTCAAAGAGCCTGGTTGTGTACTCTATCCCTTATTCATTTCCGAAGTCTGAACTGTAAAGTGCAGCTATCTTGATCCTGGAGGACATAGCGAATGCACCAACCTGATACAGCAGCTTGTTGCTTCCTTGGATTGTAACCGACCTCGCTGGGCTAAACATTCACAGCCTTGACAGCTTGATCAAAACAGTTGTGGTCACTGCTCTGTGTTTACATCAACAGTCTTCTCACAGCCGGAGCAAACAGCATCACGACCTGATGAACACTTGAATCCTAACAGCATGTTATCACGCAGTCTTGAACTCATATCTCAGTTCCTTGAGCCCTGCCACTTCCCTGCCCGTGGCCCCCAGGCTTGACACAGCCCAGCAGCTCACAGCACTCAGGGTCACCGGCGCAAAGGGGATCCAGAGCAGATCGGTCCTGCAATACACATGGCCAAGGAACAAGGCATGACATGAGTAGCCGTCGCAGTGAATGGCCGCATGACATGAGTGGCCGTCGCAGTGAATGGCCGCATGACATGAGCGGCCGTCGCAGTGAATGGCCGCATGACATGAGTGGCCGTCGCA
>QAXH01005878.1:10004-62546 GCA_004335635.1 Chloromonas sp. AAM2
CACGCTGCATGTGGACCCTGTGTTGGCCACATGCACACTGATCTGTTCAAACACCAGACGTTAAAAGATGCATGGATAGGGCGCAGCCTCTACGCATCATGACATGTGGACAATGACATCCTTCCAGTGCTTGCGCATGCTCTTGGACTGCAAGTCCTTGGCGTTGAAGGCGATGGCGGCGTTTTTTTCTTCTTCTGTGCCGGTGTGCAAGTCTCTTACAAGAACAGGATAAGCTTTGCTGAACACGCCTGGGACAAGGTTCTGGAAAACGCAGAGTAACTGATACAGTCGGTGGTGAATGGGCGAGGAACAGCTTTGCTAAACACGCCTGGGACAAGGTTCTGGAAAACCCAGAGTGACTATTACAGTCGGTTGTGAATGGGCGGGAACAGGCTTCCGTTCCTCCAACAGCTCGCTCACAACCAATTGCTTGTACAACACAGAAAGTCGTGTGGTGAAACATGCTTGCGGATGTGTGCCTGCCTGTGACTGTACAACACAATGCCGAGCTCCTCCACGCCATGAATCATCTTCCTTGCAAATGCGTCTGCGCTCCCAGCCATGCACGACATGCAATACAGCTGCACTTTCCTGCTGAACAACAAGGAGACGAGCTCATCAAATAAACAAATTTGTCTGAAGTCATGAACCAGACCAGTTTACATCAGTGTGTGCGAAATCCATGTGCAGCCCACTGCTTCGATGTTGAAAGGACGCAACTGACGTCGTCGATCAAAGGTGAGCCTTCAGGCGTTTGACAGGCTCAAAACGTTTGCCAGCAACAGCAGCCCAAGCCACGCAGAGATGGTAAGCCCTCCCATCATGTGAATTTTACTCATCACGCCTGATAAGGCGAGAATGCCACAGCAGGCCGACAAAGTGTCAACCCTGAAGCACTCGATGTCAGCTTAGTACGCCATTAGTTGACAGCATTGATGGCCAACTTAACGAGTCTGTGGTGAATCAAATCCCAGTGCTATTACCCCAGTATGCAAACCCCAGAAAAAAATTGGCAGCCTTGCTTGTTTGCCCAGGAAGTTGCTTCTGCGGACGAATGACCACAAGCCTTCTTTGATGGATAGCATTGATGGCCAACACACATTCCAATGCAGAGCGCAAATCCCAACAAAGGTAACTCTTGGCAGTCTTGCTCGCTTGTCCAAGAGGTTGCTCCCGACAGACGCAGGCCGCAAACCTTCACTGCCTGGCACACACCGTTGATAGATCAGCATCAGAAGATGACAGCTTGTGTGCGGCCTGCATTGCCTAAGCATCACCAGGAAGAAGCCGCACCCCAGGCAGGAATGCGCCCACCTGCCTGTTTGATAGCAATGCTTGGCTGCCCTCCCGTCGCCCAGCACTGGTCGCCAAACCCTGAGACCCAGCTGAAGCATCTCCACCACTAGGCAGCTGCACGACCTGGCTCGCTCTGCCTGCCAGCTGCTCTTCACCACTGCCGCCATCATGACTTGCCATAGCCTTGCCAGACGCCACGCCAGAAGCTTCTGCTTGGTGTGCTCCAACCAGCTGACTGCCATCACATGCTGAGCTGCCCCGAGCTCCGGGCAGCGAACCGTGTATGTTAGTGATATCGTTGAGTTGAGCAAGGCTCTCTGGCTCGCGGCCCAAATTCAGCAGCCCTCCACCAGCACCTGGTGCCTGGGCAGAACCGGCCCACGCCCAGTCTGCACCCTCGGCCCCACTGCTGGCTGGCTGACCGCCCGGCTGTCCTGCTTGTTGCTCATCTTCGTCAGAATCTGGCAGACCAGGGGATGAGGAGCCTGCCACAGCGCCCGGCATGTCTGACTGCTGCGCTGCTGCTGGTGCATCTGCCGCTTGACCCTCTGCCTGTGCTGGTAATTGCGCGTCTGCCTCAGGTGCCATGGGCAGGCTTGCCACAGGGCCAACAAGACCAGCTGTACAGCTTAACATAGCCATAGCATGCGACTGTGGGGTAGTCATGGTTACTGCCGCCCTGACAGACGTTTGCAAGGCACGTGATGGTGTGACCTGGCAGCCCAGTGCAGCCGCAATGCTCAAGCGACCAGTGCGTGATGCTGTGCCAGGTGCAGAGCTGACCAACTGGCCACTGCCAGTCACATCATGGTGCACAATAGGCTCCTTTGTTGCCAATTCAGCATGCAGCGCAGGGTCCACAGCCGCCATGTCCTGACCATGTGGTGCATGTGGCCCTGCGGCTGCAGGTGCAGCATGAGGTTGCACGTCTTTTACAGCCATGCTGCCACCACCCGCCTCACCAACAACCGCTGTCTGTGGACCTGCCTGCTGTATGCCTGCACTTGCCTGGCTTCCAGCCTGCTGAGCTGCGTGCTGAGGGCCTGTAACTGGCTGACTGCCAGCCTGCTGAGCTGGTTGCTGGGAACCCGCAGGTGCCTGGCTCACAGCCTGCTGAGCTAGTAATGCAAGGTTTGCAGCAGGCTGGCTTGCAGTCTGGCCCTCAAACCCCATCACAAGCTGTCCTGCATCACACAACTGCAAAGGTGGGGCATTCTGCTGATGTGGCAACCCAGTCTCTGCTGCGCCTGCTGGCTGCTCTGCCACAACTGGCGGTGGCAAGTCCTGCTGCTGCAGCTGTTGCTGTGGCGACCCTATATTGGATGCTGGCTGTTCTGCTGGAGCATGCTGCATGTTTTCCTGGTCAACGTCCATTGCTGTGCCATGGACATCCTGAACCTCTTGAGCTTCACTGCCAGCCAGTGCGCCAGCAACCGCCACACCACTAGCATGCAGCATTGTCCATGCAGAGAGACTGCCATTGACAGGTGCACCTTCAAACACACCAGCCTCCTGTGCTGCGCTATTATCTGCTGGTGCGGTGCCTTCAGGCAAAGGGAGATCTGGTCCTGCAACTGTAGCATGACCCTCCTCATGTCCTGTTGTGCCTCCAGGAGCTTCTGTTTGGAACAGGACGGCATGCGACTGGGGCTCACCAGGTGCTGCCTCCAGCCTTTGCTCGCCGGTAGGCAACAAGTTGGCGGATAGTGTGGCACGGGTGGGCGTTGCTGGAGGGCTGTGTGGCTGGCCCATGGGCACACGAGGGGCTGGGAAGTGGTACCCAGCCACCTGTGTGCCAGCAGCCTGTGTGGGAGCAGCGAGCCAGTCACGGGCTGCTGCAGGGCTGTGGCCGAGCGCAGCCAATGCATGCACCTGCTGCGTGGCCTGCTGGCCCTGGGTGGCCGCGTGCAGCAATGTAGCACTGGCGGCCGGCCGTGCGGGGCTGCCGAATCGCATGTCCATATCGGCATGCTGCACTGCAGCTGCTGGGCCCGCAGCTTGGGAGGAAGGGTCAGCTGCAGCAAAGTCTGCTAGCATCCCGGATGCAGTTGGTGGTTGCCCAGAGCACAGCTGAGGCATCTGCGATCGTCGGAGGAGCAGCAATGCGGGTGAACTGCTGCAGTTGAATGGACCAGCCGATACGTTGCCTAGCAACACAACAGCAGGCCTGAGAATCATCAACACCCTGGAGCAAACCAGCGACACAAACTTGCCAGCATGCCTTCTGTATGTGAACTCACATCGAAGCTTGCAAATGGGCCCGTGATGCTTTGCAAGCCCGTCAGGAAACGAATTGTCTCTTGCACTTTCTGGTCGATAATTGTGGCTTTGGCGCTGGCTGCATGGGCCATCATGGTCTGCAAATTGAGACGGTCGGTCAACTCCTGCGGCCAAGCCAAGGGCACACAGAACACACGTGAGGCCTTTAGTAGGTATGTCATCATAGCCTTACACGCTTGTCATCTGAAGCATGACCAGCCCTTGCCGGTCCACACAACCTCTCCTTGCACCCTGAAGCAGCCTCAACCCATCGTGCCATCCTCACCTCTGCTTCATCCTTGTCCTTTTCGTACACCAGGGCTTTCCTTGCTGCCTCAGCCAGCTGCCTCCGCAACGCTTCACCCTCAGTTGCATGTGCCGCCAGCTCCTGCTTGGTGGCCTGCTGCTCCTGCTGCAACTCCTCAAGGGTGCGCCGAGCGACTGCCAAAGCTAATGCCTCAGCAGACAGAGCAGCACGAACACCTTGCAAATCCTCCTGCATAGAAGCATTATCCCATGGCATGCGGGTGCCTGACGCGATGATGCCTCAAAAGCACATGCCATAACTCCGCTTTTCACTTTTGAGCAGGTTGCCGTTCTGCCAAGCTGTGCGCAACGATGTGCTGGCAAATCCCCGAGCCATTCCACACGGATGCCTGTTTGATTGAGCTTGCACTTTCATCTGGGCCTCACCTGCGCCGTAGCTCTGGCCGTCTGCTCCTGTGCCACCACCTTAGTGAGCTCAGCCACCTGCTCTGCCAGCATGTGCTCCGCTGCACGGCTCTTGCACAGCTCGTTCTTCAGACCCCATAGCTCGCTGCGTACGGCCTGAAGCTCCTCGTGACTGGCGGCCAGACGGGCCTGCGCGCACGGGCACACTGAACAAATGTTGACCTGGCACTTGTTGACAAGCATACAGGCTGTTGCCTATTCACCATCTACCTCGCTGGACAATCCTTCAATAATCTGCTTCAAGAAGCGCATGTTGCCTGATCATTCCCCAAGAGCAGGTTTTGATATCTCACAATGGCACCCCCCTGATGCTTTCACCAGGTTACCACATCGCAGATATCACGACATTACAAACACAATGCGCCATTCTCAGCCTGTGTCTGTCCCAGCGCAGTATCCGTCATTCACCCACCTTGTTCTCTGCCAGCTCAGCCTCTGCAGTGCTGTTTGTTGCCAACTGCACGGCCTGTTGCCGCAGCTGCGCCTCAGCGGCTGACAAGCGCTCGTGAAGCTGCACGCAAACACACAGCTCAAGCCTTACGTCTGCTGCAAATACAAGCCAAGGCAGCCTGCTGTGGCTAGGTTGTGCTTCCAAGGCAGGCCAGCCTTTTTCCAAACTTGTAGTTGATGCCTACCTTGGCAGTTTCCTCCTTGTGTAGTGCCTGTGTTTGACGAAGGGTTGACTCGCTGTCAGCCAGAAGCTTCTGCTGCACACGTCGTTGCTCCTTGATCTGGGCTCGCAGCTCCTGTCACAAAACATGCAAAGCAGCTGACTTTGGCGGTATGTTGCAAACGCGCACAGGAGTTTCCTTTTTTGCAGCAGGGTGAAGACACACGACATCCAAGGGCCACGCACAAAAACTACGGTGCAACACACTCCACTAGTGCCTTTGTGCATGCCAAACATACAGACAGCCAGCATGTCCCACCTGGTTGGCGTAGTACATAGCCTGTGCTTGCTTGAGGGGGTCTTCTCCACCAGCTGACACTCGTGAACTGTCAGGACCTTTGGCTTTTGGTTGAGCGGCTTCTGCAGCCGGCGCAGGCTGTGCTGCTGGCTGCATCACAGCCACAGCAGGCGTGCTCCTCGCAGGTGCTTGTGCACCAGCTGGGCTTGGCACAGGTGGGCTCTTGGCAGGGGTCGGACCAGCTCCTGCGCCTTGTGCTGTACCAGACGTAGGCGGGCTCTTGACAGGCTGGTCACCGCCTGCACACGGCAATAGCAGCCAGTTGCGGCTCCACTCAAAGCCATGGATTTGTACATTAACGGTGGCAACTGCGGACAGCAGTCTGAAGGCTAAGCCCTGGCTACTTAGAGGGTAGCCGAAGCAACATGGTCGCTGTGCTGCCACACCTGTTTTTGCCCGAGGCGTTTGCACGGCTGCAGCTGCCACAGACACAGCGGGTTTGTTGGCCTGCCGCTTGGGCCCGTTTGGCTGCTGTCCAACCTCAGGAGGCTCGGTAGATGCCTGCAAACACAGCATGGTCATGGTCAAAGTTGGCTACCATGCTAGCCTGTCTCCAGCATCAAAAGATCTGCCATGGCGCTGTCAACTTTAGTTTGCTGACTGAAAGCCATGCAGAAGGAACAGGCATGCAGAAACAAACAGTTCCCCTACTGCAAAGCAGGCTCGACATGCTGGTAGCGCGAACAGTCATGAATCTGTTGAAATTGGATCTACTCAAGATTGTAAGCCGTCTCAGCAGAGCAAATGCCTTTGCATGACACTGACCCTTCTCTTTGAGCCCCTGCTGACCGAAGCAGAGGGTGAGATGTCGCCTTGTCCCTTGCGGCCTTCCTGCACAGCGTTGCTTGTGCTCGCTGGATCCCCAATATTGCTGTACCCCTCAAACAGCTCCTCGAAGCGAAACCTGCGGGTGGAACAGCCACAGCACGCACAGCACGGGTGGCACCAACCAGAATTTTCACTGATGCAGCGTACCGGGCTCGTTCATTCCAACTGATACATAATCGGAGCACTGCCAGTCTAGCTACTCACTCAAGAGGCGGGTTGTCTGACGTAGCGAAAGACAACCTGACTGTGTCTCCACTGCTCAGCGTCCTTGCCTTGCCTTTGGCCACCCTCTCATCGTTTATGAAAGTCCCGTTCATACTGCTGTCTAGACAGAACCATTGCCAGTGGCCCAGTGTCGGGTCTCTATGGACTTCAATTTTCAGGTGTACACTGGAAAATCTGATCCATTCGCCTGGAATCTTCAGGCCTTCGTCAGGGCGTACAGAGCGTCCCACCAAAGTCCGTTCCGTCAACAACAAAGCTTCTGCATGGCCCTGAGATGCCAGCAACTCCTTGCTGATCGCATTCAGGGCGACAAGCCGAGCTTGTGGAGCAATACCAGTCATGTTCGTCAACTCGTTAACAATCATTTGGTGTCAGTCGCCCAATTCGCCAGATTTGCGCTCCTGCTGTGCCTGCTGTGCTCGTGACGAAGGTGGTTGGCGGTTGCTGGAGCATAGCGGGGCTACCTCCTGGCAGTTCCCTGACCACTCCTTGCCACCTGGATAGACCATTACAGTATGGCAGTGGCCGCGTTTCGTGCGCTGCTGCGCCAAATCCATTCTAGTGAGTAGCAGACGTGCACACCTACCACATACGTGCACACATGCCTCACATCTCACCCTATCACGCTTGTGTCACCGCAGCCTTCCATGGAGATGTGGTGGCCATCAGGCATGCAACAAAGGAGGCCAGTACGAGGTTCAAGGTAAGCATATGCCCCCGAATGCATCAGGCAGGGCGAACAGCACTCACTGGGGCGCAGCATTTTGCAGACATGTGAGGTGCCTTACAAGCAGTAACATGCCATACGTGGTAGGACATATCACAGTGTAGGCGCAGGAAGCCCTGGCAGTTTCTTGCCTTGCTGTTGGTTTGCGCAAGGCGGAGGACAAAAACACCAACCAGAATAAGAACTTAATTCAAAGTACAATCCCATGTGAGGGTGGGAGATGGGAACAACAAATATACCATTGGAAAACACCAACTGATAAAAGCCAGCACAGACATGAACTGCAGCCAGGGCATGGCGGGCCTTGCACCACAGAAGATTCCATGTGGAGATGACACCAGAGGAGAACATCAGCTACAGCAAACAGCCTCAGCGCAAACTGAAACCACGTTCATCAGCAATGTACAGCTGGCTGCAAGACAGATCAACTAGACCACCCCAGTAGTTGCATCTGCACAGGCCAACAAGGCTTTGACAGATTGTATCGGGTGTGTTGATGATGTCATCACATCCGATGGTAGGTTGACATGTGACTTGATTGTCCTTTTGCGACCATGGATTGTCCGGAGCGTCACGGCAGTGATGTTCATTATGGCGAGGGTGACTTGACGTGATGGTTGTTGGTCTTGCATTTGCACAGGCCAACAAGAACTTGACATCAACAGAGGCCATCCAGCAGCATATCGCTGACGCAGAGGAAGCGCGCATGTTCATGCGAGATAGCATCGTCCAAGCCCAGAAGTCTAGCTGTGGCAGCTACTGTGAGTACCAGTCAGGGAGCCACGCTAGTGTGGGGTAGAGTGGTGTCCAGAGGCTCACTGGCAGAGGAGAGACATACCATGGGTGGGGTGGGTGCGGGGCCTGCTAGGTTTGCTGAACTGCTTTTAGGGCATTGAAAGGCGCAGTCATTTGCAACAGCCACATGCTGCACCAGTTGTTACACTCACCTGCAATCTACCATCTCTTCCCTTTGTGTGCCTGCCACTTGATTCGCTGAGCTGTTTTGTTATTGTGCAGCTGTCAAGCCTGCGGATGCGGGCAAGCTCCAAGGCATGACGCCGGATGCAGCAAAACCCAGGGGCTGATTCTGTTGCAGCTCGCACACAAATGGCAACATGGGTTCTTAGTGGTCTGCTGCCTGTTGTCACGTGGTGCGTGAGTTCAAGCTTACAAGGAGGGAGTGCACACCAGGAAGCACGTGTCCTGCGCTCGGCATATGTCTTGTGAGTTAGAGTGACAGTTAGGGTGTGCAGTTAGGGTGACAGTTGCGGTTGTACTATGCTACTGCTTGACGGTGACCGATTATGGTAGCCAGCTTGCTTGGAGCTCATCAAGGGAAGAGTGGGGAGTGCGCTTTTGCTGTTGCTGGACACGCCAGCAGTTTTGAGAACCACGCAGGTTTTACGAGGTACACAAGCTGTTGCGTGGTGAACATGACTAGCAGGAGAGTGGACGTACACGTTCGTGTGCGAGTGTTGGGTCACTCACCAAGTCAATTACTACAGGATGTGCAGTCAGGAACAGGGTTTACGGGTTACTATCCAACTCCAAGGGGTTACTATCCACCCTAAGGGGTTACCTGCCACCATTAACTGAATGAGTCATCATCGTCTTTGTTAGCTGCTTGCTGGATTGGTTCCATTGTATCTGACGATCATCATGATGTGAAAGCAACATACACATGTGAAACCATGTGATACGGAGCAGGCCATCTGAACTGTCTCGTGTTGTTGTATTGTGTTTAATTCAAGGCAGTCCTCAAGGGAGAAAGGGAGAAGCGAGCAAACGCCGGGGTGAGGAGTCCAGGGTCAGCTGAACACCTCGTGTCAAAAGGCAGGGATGAGGAGTGCAGTTGCTTTGCAGTCAGATGCAGTCAGGCAGACAGATGTTTTGCATCTGGGATGCAGAACGGAATTGTCATGCAACATCTTCAGCTGGCCTAACAAGCGGAAAGGATTGGTGGTTGGCAACCATGAGTTTGCCCGTGTTGCTACCTGACAGGATGCACTGCAGGGCATGTACCTAACTCATAGTCATAAAATTGCCAGGTGCTCAACACCTACATCATCCATCAATTTCTGGGAACACCGCCACATATGTGTAGCCCAGCACCAGCTCACTTCTCATGCGTGAGAAAACAGATCTCCGAGGACCCCCAATTGATTGAGAATATCTTCACTGCTGTCCGAAATCGAACATGCCACTCTTCTTTCGAATATACATTGGCAGGGCGGCCTGATCTGCTTAAGGTCACAACTGCTTAAGGTCACCTAATCTGCTGAAGATCACAGCCGACTCACGCAACTTGCTCGTCCAGCTCAGTTGCCTTGTCAAGCTCTGGCCTCATCCTTCTTGCGTCCCTTTGTCCAATCTTAGACCGGCTCCATCCTGTTTTGCCTCGGGGCCTACTCTGTTCCCTGCGTTCGTTTTGCTGTCTTGCTCAGGGTAGGCCAGGGCGGTACCCATCCCATTCCGTGTCCTCTGACGGCTTCCCTGGTGTAAATGCACACATATGCACATATACATACATATTATATATATATATATATATATACACATAAACACACACACGACAGTGATTTCTGCAGGATGAGCTGCACATATATACACACACACGACAGTGATTTCTTTTGCGTATTTGGCAGGTTGGTGATCATGGTCGTGTGGAATAGCAACGCTGGCAAACTCATGGTTGCCAACCACCAATCCTTACAGCTTACCAGGCCTATATTTCAGATGCGAAACAAGTGCTTGGCCTACATCATCCTCTGGCTGCAAAGCAAAAGACAAGCTGCTGCATTCCAAGCTTGTACTGCTGAACCTCTGAGAACAGCAGGCTGGCTGTGCGGGGAAGGTTGGCATTGTCGCGCGCGGTGGACTGGCTGTCTCATCAAGAATAGCGAACTCTCACTGACAACAGCCAGCTTACCAGACGTTGGTGCGCAAACGTCAACCGCTGTGTAAGAGTGCCGCAACACTATAAGAGGCTCGCTAGCACACTCTGCCACAAAGGAAACATAATACGGACAGCAGAAGACTAGCACAAGAATCAGCGATCCCTTCCAGGCTGCCTTGGACGAAATGGCTTCCGGACAGATGGGTCAGTACATATCAAGTACAGCTGGCGCAGTGGCTCGCCAGGAACAGACATCGGTGAGTGCAGCAGCTTAAGATGGAGCCCGATGGGCTTGCATCAGGGATCGACCTGCTGCCTAGCACCCTGCTTTTAAGCCTGGCAGCCAAGGCATGCATGAGGCGGTTCACTGCAGCACCTTTGCCTTGCGCTGGCTTCAGGCACGGGCTTCAGACAGCACGGTGTGTCAAAAGTCCAGATGCGCTCTTGAACTGGGCCAAAGCCGACCCACTGCCCGCTCTTTCCGCAGGCTTGGTTCAACATGCTGGACAAGCTCAACGATGTATTCGACGACGTCCTCGGAGCTTTCACTGCACACAGCAAGCATACAACTGCAGACAACACTGACAGCTTGGGCTCTGGCGTAGAGCCAGACGTGAAATTGATTTCGTCGCCTTCAGGTAGGACAGCACGCGCTTCACGCGGGCGCAGTGAGCCCAAACTTACGAGCGCAAGCAGTTTGGCCTGCCGATGTGAGCGCTCGGGCCGCTCGACTTTTCTCATGGGCTTCCTTTCAAATTGCATGCATGACGTAAGTGCAGCCTCGATGCCTTGCCTGGGCTTTGAATAATGTTGCAGGAGTCTTGTCAAGGACCTCGAGTCAAGACACCACCGAGAACGAAACCATCTCTGCAGTGGGGTTTGGCAGCGGAAACTGGCAGATACGCTACGTCATGCCCAGCGAGGCGATCATCGCCGACCTAGCTGCCAGCCCAATTTTGGCAAAACGCCCAGCAGGCTTGCTGCACTACAGGTGGCCAGCCATGCCGGTCAATGCAGGGGCATACATGCAGCTGTCAGACGAGGTGGACGCACTGGCAGTGCGCCTGCAGCTCGCCATGCGAAATGCATCTGCAGCGGAGCTTGGGCAGCTGCGGGCCATGCGCGAAGTACAGCGCCTGGCAGATGAGCGGCATGCAGCCGTCAGCCGTGCGGCGGCAGCAGAGGCAGTTCTGGCTGAGGTGTTCACACCCGAGCCTCGCCCCGTCCTACCCCCACCTGCGCCTCAGCCTCAGGTGCGAGTCAGGGGTGTTGGCTTTGGGGACACATTCACAGCAGCATGCATTTCAGCAGAAAACCAAGGCAAAAAAGTAAATGGACAGGGTCAGGGCAAGCACATAAAAGTTTGCCAGTTCTGGGACAATTCCTGCGGCCATGATTGCACGGCGGCCATGATTGCATTGGAAAGGCGAACACACACGATCTTAGTATCACACGCCAGGTCGTCCCAGAACTGGCAAACATTTTTTTGCCAGCGTGGTCGTGCATGCATGCGTACTTGCACCAGCCTCCAGGAAAGTGCAGGAACAGTAATGCAGTGCAATGATGCATGGTCTGACGTGCACTGTCACCACCACACCCGTGTCCGCAGGCACCAGGCAGCACAGATGTCCTGTACAGAGCTTTCGTTCAGCAGAAGGACGTGCACGAACACACTCTCAACGCCCGGTGGGCAGAGTGGAAGCCGCCTGGTGCTCCCTGGGACCGCAGCGTGCGGAACGACTTTCATTGCCCCGTGCCCTTCAAGCACTTGGTGTGAGGACTGCCCCAAGACCAAGGCCTGGGCATCTGATGCTCACCACATGCGCTGGCGCATGCCATTCAAATACCGGTGTTTTTCAACACCACCAATGAGTGTGGTGTTCTCTCAATGTTTCTGTTCCCGTTGCCTGATGTGCCCACGAGCAGCATGTCAAGGTTGTGGCCTGCGAAGTCAAAAGCCCAAGAAGCACAGGATTGATGAATGAAAAGAGCAGGGTGGCACCCTGGCACTGGGATTGCCTTGACACGGCGCCTGGGCTCCTTGGAACCAAGATCCAACCACCCAAACAAGATTCATTCAAGGGAAAGAGTCTAGGTTAAATCTCTGGATCTACCCATCATTGTTTCCCAGCTGTCGTTTTGCATTCCTTGCAAGGGTTTCCAGTGCCGTGCTCAATGGTTGTTGCATGCCGTTGTGCTCATGCTGCCAGTGCTCATGCTGCCAGTGCTCATGTGCCCATGCTGTCAGTGCTCTCATCGTGATAACAACCTTTATGGACTGGACATGGCGCATTGAAGGTCTGCCCTTCATCTCGCGCTACCTGCCGCCCATAGCTCGCTGCACCCATCCCGTCTCATGCTGGCCGCCTCAGCAGTGCAGGCTCAGGAGTGCAGTCATATCGATGCGTGGTATTCTGTATAAAATACAATATCTCTGTGATTATTGGTACATATTCTGTCATCCACTATCCTTGAGCCCAGGTACTCTTTCGAAAGAATTCCGGTACGCCGCCTGCAGACAAGCTGTGTATATTTCACTCCTAGTGTTGTTATCCTTGCTTTAGTCCAGGAACAGTACCAATGGTACCGATGGTACCTCACCCTTCCTGACAGAATCACAGAGGTAGAGTAAGGCTCCGTCTGATTGTTGTGGTGGCAGGTGTCTGACGCTGCGTCACTCACGAGGCTCGCAGTCATGTTCATGTGGTGGAGATTGAGGGATGGGGAGTTGTCTACACTGTCAAGTGTCAACCTAACACAACCTCTGTCTGCACAACATGTGAATTATAGCACACGCATGTACCCGGATACACAGCAACCCAGAGACCCAGTACAGGACACGGAGCGTAATGGGATACAACACAGAACATGCATACCCAAAGACCTGGGACCTGGTGCAGGACTGAGAGCGCGGCACGGCAGGGCTTAGAATGCAACACACCACCTGAACACCCAGAGACCCAGCAATCCAAAGCCCAGCACAGAACATAGAGAGTGTCATGCAAAGGGTTGCAGTAGTTGGAAAACGAATGGCTGACCTTGCCGCACAGCCAAACCGGCCGACAAAGTTGATGAACTGTTGTGCGGTAAGGTCGGCATGCCGTAGCTATGGCATGAATGGCTGACCTTGGCCCACCCAGGACTGTTTGTGGGGTCATGTCCGTGTGCAGTAGCTAAATGAGGAGATGGCCAACGCTACAGATGACCACTGGTAAGCGTCATTGATGACCCCAACATCCCTGGAGGCACCAAGACAATTGCAAGATCATGTCTGCAAATTGCAACACCGTCCTTGGGCCTGACCGACTGTTGGATGCGTGTACAGTCGGCCATTGTCACCAAGGCGGCTTGTGACACGTCATGCTCCTGCTGTGATTTGTAATGTTGGCCGTTGGCGAGCCTGCCATTTGCATGTCATACTTCATATCAGCGCCCAGGCAACAAGCATGCGGGTAGCACACAAGCCTTGGTGCCCATGCGACAACAGGTCAACATGCAACAAAGCAGCGCCGAGCAAGTGTCTGCAAAGTCTGGAACAATTCACTGCAATAGTAAGGCGCCGCTGAGCAAGTGTCCTCTACGTCTGGAACACTACGTCGCAACAGTAACGAGCTGGAGTCAACGCCAGTCAAGGGCCTTCCTGATGGCTGACCAACCAACCTCTGCTGCACCAATGGACAACGAATGTGTCCGCAGAAACAACACGTGAATCCAGTACAGCCAAAGCAAAACTCCCTGCAACACCGCATTGCATCATACGCTGTGCTACTGCCCAGGTGCTGCTTAGTGCTTACGTGGCAGAATCGTATTGCTGCCACCTAATGTGTGCTTGCACTTGTATCAATCTGAGTGTCTGTGCCTCATGCTGCCTCCAGCTCTTCAGCCTGTACTTCGCCAGGCATCTACCCAGCAGCGCAGGTGTTGCCTCTGTCAACACTCACACCCATGTCAGATGATAGCAGGCCCTTTGCGTATCCAACCCTGGTCTCAGCGCACAACCAGCCCCAGCATACCATGTTAGCCATCCCAGCACAGTGACTGCATCGCACCTAAAATGTGGAGCGCTGCCTGCTTAGCCTTAGGGGTTCAAAGCGCAGCACCCCGGCCTCAGTGCTGCCTTGCATGTCTACACGTTTAACGCGGACGTCGTTGTGATTCCGAATCAATGCTCGCCCCTTGTGTGGGATGATCAGCCCGAGCGGTCACCTTCAACACGAAATTCATGCACACGAGCTCGGAACGCGGTTGGGTCAGAATACACGGTGTGGTTACCATGGAGGTGGTACCATTCCTTTCCACATGGCATGTGCACCTGCATGAGCAGCCAACGTTTGGCAGGCCCCGCATACGTGGCGGCATATCTTGGCTGCCAGGAATGCCGTTGGCCTATGTTGTATGAGAACCACCACATGGTCTTGTTCGGGAGAGTCAGCTAGCCAGCGGGCACAATCTTCACAGTTTGCCTTTGGCACTGGCTTCAGAGAGCAACCTAAAAAACGCAGCTTTGTGGGGCAAGGTCCCCTAGGTGATGGATTCCCTGATGGACGGGCCGGTCACCGGCGACTGTCCGTGGGGCAGGGTCCCCGTGCAGTAGCTTAGTGGTGAATAACGGACCCTGCCCCAAAGCCAAACCAGACGGCCACCTGGGACTGTCTTTGGGGCAGAATCGCCGCGCAATAACTTGGTGGTGGATAACGGACCCTGCGCCAATGACATGTGTGTTGTGTGGAAGCAGTTGACGGTGACATGCAGTTGCCAAGACATAGCCGATTGAGGTGCAGAGATCACTCTGCTCTATTTCGGTCCCCATGTTACTCGTCACGCTAGACCTGGCGGCATGCAGGTTTGTAAGGTTGTTGGGCCTGTCCCACTTCTCTTTTCTATCATACATCATTTCATATTCCAACCTTCAAATCCTGACCTAACATACCATACACTGTTACTGATGCGATGAGACAGTTTGAACACAAGACTGCGCCTAGAAGGTAGGTGAGCCCTGAGTCTCTCGGTGCCCCTAACAAACAGCTTACATCCCCACTACAGCCTTGCACTTGACACGCCGAGGAGGGGCACGGCAGAGATAAGCACCACGAAGGTCTTTCTCAGAGGCGCCTGAGGGCAGGGCGGCGCCTCAGCGGCTCACTTCAAAGTGGAGGGGTCAGTCCAGGGGGACACATAAACCAGTTTCACCGCAAACAGTGGCCATCATAAACAGACATGTCTCGTACAAGTTTTATTGCATGATCCTGAGAGGTTTGCCCAGCAAGGCAAAACCAGTGTGAACAGTGTGAACAGTAACAGCAGTTCTGCAAACCAGCCAGACCTAGCCAGTGCCTTGTCGTCTGTCAATGACGGCATCTACTCCACCAAGAAACCGCTGCGTGCATGCAATCCGAACAATGTCTAACAACTCGCTTGTTTTGCCACCATGCCTGCGTGAGTTGCGCACCAACATCCCTTCAGCTAAGCGGTGCACGACCTTTTCGAGACAATTCCGTGCAAGCAAGAATCCGCCAGTGCACAGGTCCACATACACATGTGCACGATGCAACATGTCCTTGACATGTCATGAGGCATGCACGCTCTTAGTAAGTGGTTCCGTAGCTTCGTTGCCACAGCAATGGGCCGAATGCACGTCCTGAGATGTTGAAAACGCTGCTTGTCATTGGAAATGCGTATGTGCATCATTCTCATTTGTCTTTCTTGGCCTCAGCTGCCTCGGGCTCAGGTGCTGCCTCGCTGTACTTGTACACCTGCAAGAGTCAGAAGCGGTATGATACTCGAGCGGCAGCGGTGCAAGACGGGCCACATGCAGGGTCGTAGACAGAGGCATGTGCCGGTGCACTGCAGCATGCACAAGTGGCATGTCTTGAGTACACTGCGGGTTGGCCTGATAAACAGCAATTACTGGTGGATGCGGCATGATCAATGAGCAGCACAGCGATACAGCAATGGCGCACTGCAAATGCATTGGGACTACAGCTTGAGCAAACATACCAAACAAACACATTAGCTAGTGTTTGGTCCACATGCTCGCGGACAACACATACCGTGCTCCTCTCCTTGAATGGACTGTTGTAGCATGTCATGCATGACAGTTGAGCTGCCAAGGAAACTGGCACGTAGTATACTTCAACCCATTCATTCGCATGACATGCCACAGAATGAACGGCGGCCCATGTAACATTGCGTGCCCTCCAGTGTGCTTACCTGCATGAACTCTCCCCTGACCCACGCATGCACGCCTACACATCCCAGCACCGCCGGTACAATGTACAGCAGTGCCGGCTGGGCTGCGTTGAACACGTTCATCACCACGATGGTGGTGGCCAGCCCCAGCACATAGCCGCCAAAGGCAGAGCGGAAGTAGTGGCTTGAGAAGTTGTTGTGCACGTCACGGCGCAGCATGAGCGCCACGAAGATGCCAGGAATGACAATGTCGCCTAGCCCCAGCATAGAGAAGGCACGCTTGCCTGTCTCCGCGTCGATGCCACGAGGAAAAAGCAGCTTGATGGGCGCGTCAAAGTTCTTTGCAACTGACACCTGTGTGACGGCAGAGGCAGCAGGACGTGATTAGTCGGGCAGGACATCAAAGCCCGGGCACACACATGCAGCAAGGGTGCTGTTGAGAATGGTAGACAAGGCCGGAGCAAACTGCAACAGAGCCGTTGTGCCAGGTAGGTGCACGCAAGTGGCAGAATGAGACTCACCAAGGCCATCAGACCGTGCTGTTGTGTGAGTATTGCACAGCTACGCATGAAATGCTGCAATCCATGCCAGACACCTCACCCAACAGAAAAGTTTGAGAAGCACATGCACTTGCAGCCGGGATATGGAACTGTCACAAGCAGGCTTCCGATGAGGATATGACAACAGAGACACAGCAAGTTTCGGCCTGCATCTAGCAAGTATCTGCGCTGCAAGTGTGCCTCTCCACACCGCGTAAGCGCGAATTCAAGAACGCTCCGTGCACTTGGCCCACACTGATTAGTGTCCAATTTCTGGGCTTGCAGTGACCATCGAGCATGACATGTGCCAACCCGATATTGCAGCAAACTCACCATCACCGGTGTGCAGAAGACCCAGAAGACGTCATAGAAGAAGAGGCCCACCAGCAGGATGCAGCCAATCTGTACTGAGCCCAGGCTCAGGTGCTCAATACCCTCCAGGCTCAATGCCATGCCAATTACGTTGTTGCCAATCCAATGCTTCTTCAGAATGTACCATGTGCAGAAACCGGCGCTGACTATGCCCAAGAGTATGGTTGGTACGCTGAGTGTGACTGGCTCCTCGATGGTGTCAATGACATGAGGTATCTTGAACTTTGGTAGGGTAATCATCTTGGACTGAAGCTGCTGCGGAAACATGTCCTCAACGAAAGGTAGAACGGTGACGGTGAGCACCACCACTGCCAGCACGCCAATGTACAAGGTGAGCAGCATGTTCACCAGGTGGGCTGGGAGAAACTTGAACAGCAGAAAAAGGCCGAACAGCACTGCCGAGCCGACCAGCGGGAAGCGCATGGCGTCAGACTTGGTCATGGACTCCGTTGGTGGCTCTGGCTTGACGGAGCGCCAGCAGCCCGCGTACACAGCCATGGATGCGGTTATAATAACATTGGCGCTGGGAGGAATGGTAATGAACTGGGAGATGACAGTGATTGCGATCAGAAATAAGTGTGCTGGAATGGCGGGTTTTGTGCTCGCCCAGAGCAACGCACCGCTGGATTGAGCTTGAGCCATGTTGAGATCGTTCAGTTTGGACACGTCGAAGCGTTACATTCTGCCCATGATGCCGTAGTGCGGGTGGGCCTGTGGCTTTTTAGGTAAGAACTGCAGTGTGTCAGTGCCGAGACAGACAGAGCAGCCCTTCAGGAATCCGACCTTGGCCGTTACTATCACACATTTGGCACCACAGGGCTTGTGAAATCCGGGCATCACTTCAGTAGCAAAGCTAACTTGCCCACTGTCATAGGGCAAGCTTGACATGCTGCAGCTGGACAAGCTAGCGATGTATGCCATCCCAGACTGGTAAGGGTTGGGGCGCACTAGCATCATGCCTAGAGAGTCGCTGGTGCGTTGGAACGGCTGGGCGTGTTGATGTGTTGATGTGTGATTGCGTGCATTAGGGCGCGCCCCAACGCAGGGTTGATCATGTAGCCTGACACCACACACACACGATTGCCATTACAGCCATCAAGATGAAACTTCTGTGATCTGTGTGACACAATGCGTTTACTCCACACAGCAGAAGTGCTAGTACACCCTTTACCACGCCTGCTGCTCTTGCTCTGGTTGTGATTAGAAACCGCATTTGCACCGTACTCAAGCCAAATTCCGGACTTTTCAGCCGGGTTCGCAGGCGCCGGCCGCCGCAGCGGTTCCGCAGGCGGCGATATCCTCATCATCAACTGCGTATGATGTGTAGGTGTCACGGGCAAGCAGCGAAGGCGCATCAACCACACTCTTAGTCGGGCCGCGGGCGTCTGCCCGTGACAGAATGCCACATCACTGAATGCCACAACATTGAAGCACTGGTCCGGGGTGGCACATATTGCTAGTGTTTAGTTGTTTTCAAGTCTGCGTGTGAAATACTTCACCATTGCGCGGTTACAAACATTGATCCGTTCGTCGCCCACTCTTCGCCCACATCAGCCGCACACAAGGTACACCTGCACACGCCCAAGAAGCAGCACTCAATTCAGAAGCCATTACATTCTATCATTCTACGTTCCGTCGCAGGAGATTTGGTCTTGATCCGCTGCCTGAATCCGAGTTTTGTAACCGGATCGATTTGACTCCAAGCAGCCGACTTCCCTGTTTGCGCTTACTTGCCACGCGAGCTGCGTGATCTGGTTCGGTCCTTCCAACGACGGCACGGCCCTCTCCAAGAAATTGTTGGCTTCGCGCAAGTGGGCTACCAGGCAATCGTCGCACGCAAACAAAGCTGCTTGGTCTCGTGTGTACTTTGCAACGACAATGCTGAGCACTCTGGCATCATCCCTTTGGGCGTGTTCATGTCATTCCAGTGGTGGTGGTGTAGTCTGGGGCCACCGTGTCCTGGTCTGAACCAATGGCTGGCCTGTACACATTGATGCTGATGTTGTTAGCGGTCTCAAACTTTGCATAGTCATGATATGTAGGGGGCACGCTGGCATCTGCCGGCACCGTGATGCGTTTCATGAATTTTTTGTACACAGACACACGCTCCGGGTGCTCTGGCAGCTCACCAGATGCATGCAGCATGCCACACAACAGAGAGTATAAGAAGCTGCAGTTGTCCCTGGCTCGCTTTCCGCAATCTATAGTCTTTTGTATCCACGCACAACAGCGTGTCCCAGAAGTAGCACTACACCGTGTACCAACAAGCCCTGTTCATTTGGTTGTGGACCAACACACAGACTCTTTATACACGCACACGCAGCAAGAAACGTAGCGAGTATCCATTACACAGTAGTTCCTATCAGTCAATAGATCATGGCACACGAACAGTCACCACCTGTACCCGTCAAATTGTCCCAGAACTGGCAACCTTCTTTTTTTTTGCCTGTGAGGCTTTTGGGCTATACAGCAAGCTCATCGCGAACGCTGCATATACAAGGGTCTTCACAAGTTGGCCTGACAAGCATCTATGCTACCCGCACTGTGGCAGCCATAGACAAACAATGCATCCTGCACTATCAACCCGTACTACAGTGAGGCACATCAGGCATGCATCAACCTAGGGCAGCGCTGCCAGCGGTAGGTCTGGCTGCCTTCCTGCCTACTAGTATTGAGCCCAGCGGTTTGCTGTCGGCCAAGCTTGGTACACATCTGGTGCTTTGTGACTATTTTCATTTAAGTACGTGGGTATGCTCAAGAGTGTGTGCGGTGCTTCATCTGTGCATCTACCGCGGTGACCACGGGATGCTATGCTTGGCTTCACAGAGAGATTCTCTTATTATCTTAAGAATGACAAGCTCGGGCAGCCAAAGCTGGTGCACGAATCAGCAGATTGAAACCCGTGCTTACAGTCATGCAAAACATGTATGGTATGTTCAGTGTTGAAGTTGTGTCACCACTCACTTGCGTGCACTATTCGTTACAGTGGACGCGCACAAAGTACCTGTCAAGTCTCACACAGTTACCTCAACACACACCAACACATTAAACATATCTATAGGTTCACAAAATCACGGCAAGCTGTACATTGCAGCACTCTGCATTAACCTGAGAAACTCTGGCATTTCGGCCAGCGTCTGCGCCCCTAGCAGCCTGCGGTGGCTGGCTGCGGCCAGCAGTGCCCTAGCTTTGATCTCCTGATCGCCTGGCTTGACCTGCCAGCTTTCGTACCGCCTGTTGTGGCGATCCCTGTGGGGTATGTCCCACAGGAAGTCATACCAGACCCACCCGGGCTGAGACTGGAGACAGCAAGCAACTGACGTCATGTGCTTCAGGCGGTGCATGAAGCGCTGATGCTGCCTGGGCTCTACAAACCATCCTCCGTTTTCATTCAGCGGAGGCCACATCTTGACGATGTTGGTCACGTCAAGGATCTTAAAACCGCCTGTGTTGCCCAGCGCTGTCTGCAGCTTGGCGCTGTCAAGGCTGGGAACCAAACGAATTTTGCCGTCCTGCAGGCAAGCAATACAGCATGTGGATGACATTTACAAGTTGTATGTACCACGTGAGCGGCTGAGTATGGCAGCATATACGCGGCAGATTCACACGGCGCATCACTGATAGCGCGGGAGGCTGATGGTGCATGACTTGCCTGACAAAAACCTCCTAATACCTGCAGCTGGTTGCACTGCTCGATTTACTGATTGCAACCACCGGCAGATTACCAGGTCCTCCATGCTTTGTTTGCGAATCCACTGATTGCCTCCCTTTGCTGTACGGCTGCATGGCGTGCTGCCTACCTTGGGCAACGCGGGTGCAGAGCCATCTGCACATGAGCTGTCTGGCTGGTCGCAGATCTCCACCCCAATCCTGGAGTTGTTCACCGCCGGAGTCATGCGTGGATTCTGAAGGAACGAGTACTCGCGCCACTCCACCTGCAGGAAGGCCAATATGAGGGCGATTCAGAACCTTGGCTAGTTCAAGTGATCTGATATTTAAATGCATAGCACTTGATTGTCACAATGGGCGCAATGGGCGCTGCCATACAACGGGCGCTGCCGTACAATGGGCTGCCGTACAATGGCCGCTGCTGTACAATGGGCTGCCGTACAATGGGCTGCCGTACAATGGGCGCTGCCGTACGATGGGCGCTGCCGTACGATGGGCGCTGCCGTACGATGGGCGCTGCCCTACGATGGGCGCTGCCCTACGATGGGCGCTGCCCTACGATGGGCGCTGCCGTACGATGGGCGCTGCCGTACAATGGGCTGCCGTACAATGGGCTGCCGTACAATGGGCGCTGCCGTACAATGGGCGCTGCCGTACAATGGGCGCTGCCGTACAATGGGCGCTGCCGTACGATGGGCGCTGCCGTACGATGGGCGCTGCCCTACGATGGGCGCTGCCCTACGATGGGCGCTGCCGTACAATGGGCGCTGCCGTACAATGGGCTGCCCTACGATGGGCGCTGCCGTACAATGGGCTGCCGTACAATGGGCGCTGCCGTACAATGGGCTGCCGTACAATGGGCGCTGCCCTGTTCTGTCCTTTGCCAGCTGCATGTGCACTCCCCGGCTATGCGCCATTCCTAATCCTGAGCATTCCAACCTCCCACCAGCACTAGGCATCCTTCATGCACGGCGATATGCTCGACTGCGATTGATTGGCGATTGCGATTGATTGGCGATTGCTGCTCTTGATTGTGTGCAAACCATGCTGATGGCTTGCCCAAGAGTTGATTTAGGCTACCAAGCCCTTCACTACCCTGACGACCTGGCCTACAACAACAGCAACAACAACAGCAACAACAACAGCAACAACAACAGCAAGACTTGCCCTGGCGAGCTCTCACCTGCGGGCCCCAGTGGTCCTCTGTCTTGTTGGGGAACCAGCCCCCTTCAATGTCCAGCACGTGGTCCATGGGACAGATGTATGGCTTCTTGAACATGCTACCGGGGATGTTGCCTGCAGCGTCACACGACACAATCCAGGTGTGCCTGAACGCTATCAGGTGTTTTCTAACGTCGGATCACGTGGCTAGGCTGCACTGCTAGATGGGCGCATTTGCTGAGAGGGAGAGGAGTGCAGCATGGTCATGTATGTGCGTGCATGAACCGAGGAGAGTAGCACAACAGTAGCGAGGTACCTTTAGGTGTTGTGATAGGCGTTCGTCAGTCACATCCACAGGTGCACTTGATTTACTGCTGGTGCAGTGGTGCAGTTCACAGTTGTGCTGATGTTTCCCTTCCGCCCCTGCCCCTGCTGAGCAGTGCTCCCGGACTGAATGCCATGTAATACCCACACCCACACACAGGTGGCCAGAAGTGGTCAGAGGACTGCCAGGTGGCAACCCCGCCATGCTCCACCAACCGCTAACGGTCTCTCTGAGGAGACACAGTCAGGTTGTCTTCCGCTACGTCAGACTACCCGCCTCTCGAGTAAGTACTTAGACTGGCAACGCTTGCAAGACAGTGGGTCGATTTGACAAGTTGGCGCGCTGCATCTGTGAGAGTTCGGGTCTGTAATGCCACCCATGCGGTGCGTGCTGTGCCTGTGCCACTTCCACCCATCATGGCATGTTCACCGATGCAGGTTCCGATTCGAAATGCTGTTCGAGGGGAAGAGCAATAATGGAAATCCAGCGAGCACAAGCAACGCTGTGCAGGAAGGCCGCAAGGGACAAGGCCACATCTCACCCTCTGCTTCAGTCAGCAGGGGACCAAAGAGAAGGGTCAGTGTCATGCAGTTGTGTTTGCTCTGCAGACAGCTGCAAACATTTCTTAACGAGTTCAGTGTTGTTCACAACCGTTCTGAAAGGGGGCCTTCTGCTACCTACTGCTTGCCGCGATCACGGGTCACACTTTACCGCCTGCTCTCACCGTGGTGCAGTGGCGACCAGTACTTGTCCAGTTCGCACATGATGGGCGGCATGATGAGCACTCTGCCCGTGAGCGTGGCCAGTGCGATGCCGGCGCGGATGTACAGCAGCTGGTGGTTGACCAGGTCGAAGTGGGTCTTGAGCTTGGGAATGGTCATCTCGTCCTTGCTGTGGGACCCGTCAGCAGCAGCTAGCAGCTCCTGGGGGATGTCAACCCTGCAGTGGACAGAAAGGTATGCGCATGTCAGTGAGGTTCACTTTGCCAAAACAAAAAGGGTATTAGCACAAACAGAATTGTTCACAAAGCCAAGGGTAGGGGCAGTAACAGGCAGCCATATGGTCCAGTCAAAGGTGCAGATGCTCGCGAACGTTCAGAGGTACGTTCAAAGACATGTGAGGGATGGTATCCGGTTTCAAAACCAGCCGCTTGCCAGGCTGTGGTGTATGTGCATCCTTTCAATCGCGGTCAGCCTGGGCGCTATGGCGGTAATTTCGCTTTTTAGGATGCACAAACCAGCACACTGGTATTACTAGGCAGTCCCGGTCCTACATGTAGTTTTCATTTCCTGAATCCAACCACGCACTTGATGCTGATGAAGCCCTTGGGGTGGTCATAGTACTCTGGCGGGTCCTCAAAAAGCATGAACTCGCGGAAGCGGTGGCGCTTGCCCGGCGTGCCTGAGTACTGGAAAGTGGCGTGGGCTACGTACGGCTTGAGGCCATACTCCTCGAACTTGCGCTGAGCAGGGCAAGACATGCATGTGTACATCACCGTTGAGTACCATGGGCAGCTGATTGTGGCTTCAGGTGGGCGCGAGTGCAGTGTGCTGCAATAGGGTACATGGTGGCATCAGCAGAGCTGGGCAGTCTGGCCCAAAGATAGGGTTGACGACTCAGGTTGGAAAGCTCATTGTGCAGTCAGTGTGGTGAAGCCATAACTGAACTATCAGCCAGCAAGTGGGTCGAGAAATCGAATAAACCTGACTCGACTGGAAAGAGCACGGCTTCACAGCCCTGATTTTGGTGCGCGCATGGTGCTTTGCTTCCAAGCATGGCAGCCTTCTCCAGCCGACCCAGCTGCTTCACTGGCCCCTGGGTTCCAAGCAGCCTGTGTTCCACTCTGGCACATCCCCCTAGCCAGACCACATTTTTTGAGAACAAACCAAGCCGCCAGACACTAACCCAAGCCAATCAGCTCCTATTCCCAAACCTGCATACAGCAAGTCTCATGCTAGATGAGTCACAAACACGCCCTATCTGCTCCCATACAGACTCGCTATCCAATCAGCTACTTAGCCTCACACCTGCACATCAAATTCCAACCCCCTGCTCTTGGCCTGCCCAAGACTGTTCACCCAATGGCTTTGCACTGACCTGCACGAAGAATACATGTCCCGAGGCGAACTGGCTGGCCGGCAGGATGCCCACCGTCAGGTTGCCTGTGTAACCCTTCCACAGGCCCTTCTCGTTCGACTTCTCATAGCGGCGTACGAGGTCGTTGAAGGCTGCGACAGCAAAAGGAGGCAGGAGCGGAGCAGTGGCAGGTGGGTTGGAAGGGGAATATGTCGGGAAAAGGGGCAGCTGTCACCTGATCATCACCTGGAAAGTGCAGACGGGTCCAGGATTTGCCTCAGCTTAGGGGGCTGAGCTTATTTGCACGTGGTGAGTGCATAGGTTGTGGTTGAGGAGGGCGGATGGGTGAAGAGGTTACTGAGGTCGGACGATGTAAAAGTACACGCACTCACTCACTCACTCACTGGATCACAAGCCTGATGATGGGTGCAAAGGAATGGCTGTTGCAGGTTCCATGACTTTCTTGTGAACACACACGCATGATCCGCGTCATGTCCTTCAGGCCAAAGAATCGTTGTCCTACCTGATTGGTCCCACATGTTGGGATCCTCCAGCTTCTTGATCCAGTCCTCTGCAATGCAAGGCAGAATACCGGAGTAGCATCACCACAACGATCACCTTCAAGTGGAAACAAAGTAAATGACTGTGCCGCCAACACAAGCAGATAACGGGACAAACATGCCAAGGCCAGATGCGCTTGCGCCGCCAACCAAACCTGCGGTGAAAGTCCTAAGGTTTATAACGCATGCACCTAAAAGTTGCAACAAAACACCCTTGAACCACCACTACCTTCTGATCAAAACCCATGCTGGCCTAAGTTTTCATCTCCTCAAGTCTAGTCCCATGCCCACGCACCTACGAACTTCTTGCTGTTTGGCTTGAACAGCATGATGCCTATGTTGAAGGCTGAGCCCGCATCAGGCCAGCGCTCTAGGTCCTCCGTCTTGACGGTGGGGCCGAGCTGGTCTGAAGGCACACAACGGGCAACATGTGGTGTGCAAACCTTCTCCTGTTGACAAACCTTTCAAGGTCTACCATGTAATGGAAGCAAACTGCTGCGTTGACTGCGTCACTGGCAATTTGTGCGTGAAGGGTACCGCAACTCTGAAGGGATGCGAAGGGGGTATGCATCCAATAGAATGCTGTGCATCCCCATCAGTGAAATAAAGCCTATGGTGCATGGGCCATCAGGGCGGTCCCCCATGGACGGTCCCCCACGGTCGTTCCCCAAGTTGCATGCGAGGACCTGCATGTCTGCGATGTTTGCCAACAGGACCAGCATCACCCTGAACACATGCGACGCTTCACTCAGGTGCTTGACTCCAATGCTTCGCCTTGCAAAAGACATGGCATGCCACATGTGCATGTTGCGTTGGCCTGGCCTTGGCTTGCGCTGACCTAGAGAAGACAAGTGTCAAGCATGCGTAAGGGTTCAGCTGCAGACCCCTCTAGGGTTGCAGGTCTCACCTGTGGAGGTGAGGATGTCTGCCTCTGGGTAACGGTTGAAAAACGGAATTGGGTTGCGGACCCAGGCCGTGTCAATGTCAGAGATGACAACTGTCAGCGACGAGATCTCAAGGAACGTTTTGATCAGGTTGATCTTGGACCTGCACAGCAGGGACAGCATGCAGGAACTGAGCATGCATACCATGTCCTGTCAGCATCAAGTACCAAGTGGCTGTGTGTGTGTGTGTGTGTGTGTGTGTGTGTGTGTGTGTGTGTGCGTGTGTGTGCGTGTGCCTGTGTGCGTGCGCAGCTGCATGGGTCTGGAACCTTGTCGTCACGCTTGGCGTGTGCTCTGCCATGCACAAGTGATGGCAGCTTAAGCCATGCACAAGGGCAAGCCCAACAAATCTCACCGACTGATATTTGCCCTTGCTTCTGCCTATCTTCACAGGCTTGGAAAGGTGTACAGAACCCTAGCGAACCTTCCCAATCACAGGTCTTTGCACCAATACATACGTGTCCCGGTGCTCACCTGCCCATCTTATGGAAGTTGGGTGAGCCCCAGCCGAGGTCCTTCTTTGTGATGCCTGTGTTCATGCGCCAGGTGTGAATGCCGCGCTCAACCAAACTCCTGCAAACCAGCATGCACCAGCATGCCAGGTTGGTTGGCATGCAGGACAGCTTGACCAGCGCCGCACGCGCAGTCCAGGTAGGGCAAGGCTATGGTAAGGGCCAGCTGGTTTTGTGCATGCAAGGTGAAACCCCATGCAGGGTAGTGCGTTGTGTGTATGAAGGTACGAACACAGGTATTACCAATCAATGAATGGCAAGGACATTCTGCTATTTCTATGCTGCTTTCTGCCCGTGCTATTTCTGCCCGTGCTTTTTTCCTGCCCGTGCTATGCTATTTCTGCCCATGCTAGCCCTGTCATGCCTACACCATTGTGTTCAAAGTGCCGTGGGGTAGTTGAGTACATTTCAGGCATGCGATTGCTGCTGACCTGACAGATCTGTGCGACTTACCCCCTTTCCACTTGGTGTGCCATCCTGCACATTCCGTTCCAGTGCCAGCTGTGTGTTTTACCTGCATGGGTGTCATGCCAGCTGCCCACACCCACATCTGACATCATCCAATCATACACATCAACCCCACCCACCAACCCCGAGCCACCAGTGCCCACTCCTGACTCCTCACTTGAGCATGTCGTCGTCCATTGCTCCCACGATGTAGCCTGTGACCCCTGACCGCTTCAGGTTCGCCACCCAGGTCAGGGCAAAGTCCAGGTAGTGCTCGTTGGCCCATGTCACCATGATGTAGCCGTCCTGGCCAAGGGACTCGACCAACTCCCTGCACACATGGGCAGTGGCACAACAGACGCTCTGCAATCCCCAGTAAATGATGGATGCAATGAACGTGGCTCAGAAGGAGACCCTGAAAAGACAAAGCCTGCGGCAAGACTCTGCAATGGCTGCTGCGCACAAACTGCTGCATGCACAACGACGCGGGGTACTGGCATGTCATCTGTGGCACTCTGTGAAGTAATTGACAGGCATACGGCTCGCTGTTCGGTGTACAGTAGGCCAAACGCACTTTGTCAGTGCATAGTCTGCCTTGGGGTCGTAGACTGGGGGCTTGACCACAACTTTGCTTTTGGCGCCATCGTCTGCACAAGCACATTTCACATTTCAGCATTATCAATTGGCAACCCAACTGCAACGCACGTCATCCGTGTATAACAGTCGCTGGCATGGGACCACAGGCCAAATTATTTGCTGCCTGACATCAGCAGCGTGCAGCTTGCATGATTGGCCTCGTCGAGGACGCTGTGTAATGTTATGCTGTGGTGAACAGGCTCCGCATGGTGTCAGATACAACTCTATGGCATGATTGTCTAACACTGCAATCTCCTCCTATTGCGATGGAGCAGCGTGTGACATGCCACTGCTCTGATTGAGGCATACAGTAGCAGGGCATGCCCACCTTTCTCGAGCATGTCTGCAAATGGGTCAACCTTCAAGGGTGCTGCATCTGGGTCCTCAAATGGGTGGATCACTGTGGCATAGAAGCGCCAGTAGAGAGGTGGCCCAACAGCATAGAGGCCGAACAGCAGGCCCAAGGTGAAGATGCCGATGGCCACCCTGCAGTTCAAATTGGCCAGGTTGCCCGGGTAGGAATCCTTCCTCAACCCATCCTAGGGACCCAAAAGTCTGTTTGCAACCCACCTGGCCATCATGCGATCAGTGGGCGAGTTGAAGGCCAGCATATTGCCTGTGCTTAGTTTGTCCAATCCTCAGGTTTCCACAAGGGGTTTGTTGAACGCACACTACGCTTCTGAAGCTCCGCGTCAGCCTGCGTGCTGCGCCACTTGCTGCAGAACACAGCGAGGGGCTAGGGTCGCCACCATGATCTGGCGGGATTACCCACTGGACGCATTGCGAACATAACTCCCTGACACTAGAGTGGTCCGCTGTGATGAACACGGGCCAAGACGACGCCACGCAGAGTTATTTTCGGTTACGGTAACCGCTCTGCCATTGAGCCATCCTCCTCGTCCATCAGCCCTTGAGCGACTATTCATTGTTGTATTCATCAAGATATCAGTTGATTGTAGCCATCTGTGACTGTGTTTGGTTCATTCACGACACTGCAGAGCTCAGGTGCGCATTCACACAGAGGCTGACGTAACACGCCAATGTGCCGGCCATCGCACATAGCAATGCGTCCCTGGTGGTACTTGTCTCAAAACTATACTTGACCGAGGCCTGTCAGAAGCGCATGGCATCAGGCATGACTGAGCATTCAGTAACATCACTACAAGCCAAAAGCAAACAATTCATGCCTGCGCAGCATCTTCAGACCTTTGCCGGCGCTCTCAGTTACCATCTGTGTTGCGCTGCGTCGCCTCTCCTCTGTGTGTGGGTGGGTGTGAGCACGCATGTATGTGCGTGTGTGTGGAAACGCAGTGTCCACCTCATCGCCTGAGGCAACATGGCACCAGTAAAGCTCGCCCTAGACTGGACTCCCAACTGCAATCACACGGGCTTTTACGTTGCCCAGGCAAAAGGATGTAAGTAACGCGGCTTGACAGCAGACAAGGTATGGAAGGCTTGGTACCAAAGCGTCCAAGTAGCTCACAGAGTTGGCATTGTTGTCGCTTGCGTCCACTGCCACTGTGAGAATAAGTCGTGCGGTTACAGCAGGTCCTTCTACTAGGTAAAGCATGGTGCTAGCTCAAGCAACTTTTCACGCACTGAGGTTTTCCCTGGACTGCACACCTGTACGGTAGACATTCCCAGTCCTGTACGGCAGACGACACCAAGAACACAAACCATCATTCATTCTGTTCCCAATGCTTTCCACTCCACACCATGGATAGCGCTTTTTCCCCTCAATGCGTATTATCTTTCGCCATACAGGGTATGCTGAGGCCGGTTTGCCCGATGTCACCATCGTGAGCCCACATGAGGACGAGTACAAGGCCACGCCCCTGTCCAAGGTGGCGGAGGGCAAGGCCACCTTTGCAATCACACCCTCGGTGAGCGACAGTGGCACAACATTCAGTGTTATCAAGCCCTGCTAGCATAGCTCAAGATCGTTAGTACCCGTTTGTTTGCTCGAAATCGCCTCGTATTGCTGCAAGTGCTTGCTCACCCAGTGGCCGATGCACGTGTTGGCACGCCTTGCGGCGCAATTCGCAATCCAGCATTGCTCCCTGGTTTTTCTCTCCCTGTAGGAGTCGGTCATCTCGTACCACACATGGCCGGATGGTCAGAAGCCAAAGGTGGGCAAAGGTTGTGTTTTGGCTTGTAACCCTAAATCTCCTTCCTCTTATGATCCTCTCACAAGTGCTCTCGTGTGTGTGGCCTTTCACTGATTGCCAACGTATCACACCCTTTTGAACTGGTTTAGGGCGGCCGACACCTCTGACTGACTACAGACAAATTTGCCAGTGGCTTCGTGGCAGGTTGGCATGTGGCGGAACATGAGAGGTGGAGAGGTGGGCGGTGAACAGGACTGAACCTACGAGACATGGCCCTGTCCAGCAGCAACTTTCCGTTGTCCCCGCACAGGTCCAGGCTGTGGCCGCCTGCCTCCAGTCCAGCACCAGCGCCATCGTGACGCTCGCCAGCAGCGGCATCACGCGCCCCGCGCAGCTGGACGGGAAGGTGTACGCGAGCTACGGGGCGCGCTACGAGGGGCGCATCGTGCAGCAGCTCATTCGCAATGACGGGGGCAAGGGGGAGTTCAAGGAAGTCACACCGCCCATGTTGGGGATATGGGACACGCTGCTCAAGGTGAGATGTCGTGCCTTTGAATGGGGAGTGCAGCATCGTTATGAGCAAAAGTGAGAGGTGTGACATCACGTGACAGGTGGGAGTCAGAGCGGTGCTACCGCAGTCTCATTTGGATGTTGTAACAACCATTTGTAAACGCACTTACGAAATGCATTTGGCACATTTTAGCCTTTGGCAATTACCAACTTGCTGTCAAATGCTTCATTAGAAAACTCTAGTCGCTCTGTCAGTTTGTAAGACCAGTGATCCTGTTGCCAGCCGTTGCAGCACACCCTCTGAAGCACCGCTATGCTGGCAAGCTTGACGCGCTTCAAATTGGCTTTGATTTTCCTCAACACGGTCGAACCTTCTACGGACTGATGTCTTTTGCTTGATCGGCTTCATGGCAATTACGAATTCGATGTAAAATTGTTAGTTTGAGAAGCCAATGCTACTTTTACGAAGTCCAGTGTTACGAATTTAAACGATACTACTGGTAGTGTAATTGTTAAGCGTTCAAGACATGAAGAGGACATGGAGCTGGGCAGCCATGCGAGTGCACAGGCAGCAGTGTGTGGGTGTGAGCATCACACAATCACCACTCGTACGTCTGTTCAACGTGTCTAATCAAGGCGGCGCCCCCTTACTTGCTTCCTTGTTCACAGGGCCAGGCCGATGCCACGTGGTGAGTCCCCATGACCGCATGCACCGCACAGCTCACTGCACCAATCAGTGCACCAGCACGGTCAACAGTCAGAGGCATGTGGCTTAGGCTGTAGTCCACACCAGGAGTTTGAGTGTTACTGTCAGGAACAACAGAAGTCTCTGTCAATGAGCAAACCACACATGTTGCTGCTCGAGCCGCCTTTGTGAGCGTTGGCGCTGTGTTGCACCCTTCCAGTTTTCACCAGTGGCCAGTTTCCTCTCCATCGTGGTGTTTGCCCCAGTCTTTCATGCTTGGTGCTGCTGCTCCTGTCTCCATGTCAGGGTGTTCCTTGGCTGGGAGGGAGTCCAGGCGGAGCTGCAGGGGGTCAAGCTCAATGCATTCACACTGGACAACTACAAGGTGCGGTTTCCAGCTGCAAATACTGTGACTCGGCGGCACACCATGATAGGCCACATGATGACCAACCACAAGCTCCATTTTCCCACTCGATTGTATTCAGGTTCAGGCTTTACTTGATGCCTTGTCAATTTCTCGTGACGTGCACGCCTTTGATGCATTGAACTACTGCCAACACGTCTTGCACAGTCACAAGCCCATCCCCAGGGCCCATCAGCCACTCCACCCATGATGCATTTAGCACGCCTGTGTGCCTCATGGGCGTGCGCCGCTCAAACCTTACCTGAGTGGGCAGGTCCCTCAATGTGCGCACACTCAGCCACACTTTGCAACTACAACACCCATCACCAACACTGGTTCCTGGCGGTAGTAGTCCGAGGAACTGTCCCAGAACTGGCAAACATCTTTTTTCAAACGTGCTGTTTGCAGGTGCCATACGGCTACTCTCCGGTTCTGGTTGCGCACCCAGACACCCTCAAGTGAGGCCATACAGGGAGTGTGTGGTAGAAGGCACCAGCAGCCGGTACTTGCAAGGCGTATGGCACCTGCTAGCGTTGCAGCATTAGCACATCTACCACCCGCATGGTTCATTGCATCAGCACGCGACGTCTATGTCATGCCGTGCATGCTTGTCACATTGTCAGCTGACCACTGCATATGATCACGGCACCGCTGCCAAGTGCATGTACAAGCGCAATCTCGTGACAGCACTGGACCTGTGTAATACTGCATTTAGGGCGGTCACCGCGTCACGTGACAAGACCAATCACCTGACATACGCCTTGTGCATGAGTGTAGGGACGACCCGGCGACAGTGCGTGGATTTCTGGCTGCCTCAGGTACGTCACGGGTAGGTCACGGGCAGGTCACGGGTACGTCACGGGTAGGTCACGGGTAGGTCACGGGTAGGTCACGGCCAGGTCACGGCCAGGTCTCGGACAGGTCTCGGGCAGGTCTCGGGCAGGTCACGGGCAGGTCACGGGTACGTCACGTGGCCGTAGTCCTAGGAACAACATGACAGCACGTGTTCATGGCACCATCAGATTGAGCAAACCAATGTCTTTGCAAGCAAGTGGTCATGAGTGCGCGTTCATCTCTCATCCTGTGCTTGTGCAATGAGTGGCAACAGCTGCCTCATGCCAGCCTATCACATGCATCCAGGGCACACTAGAAGCAGCAGAGATGGCGCAGGTATGCAGGGCCACACCATCTGACCTGTACGTGAGAGATGCCTGATCCTCCGGAGCAGAGCATCTCCTGCTGTCCTTGACAAACCCACCATACCGTGCCACACTGGAAGCACCCGAGTTGGCCCGTCAAGGCAAGGGCCAGGGCATACTGTCCGCATGAGGCATATGCCTGTATCGCTTTAGCGTAACATACTGCCTTCCCTTTACGTAACATAACAGTTGGCACGTGTTTGCTGTCCGCTGTGCGCATGTGTGCGTGCACAGCGCGAGGTTTTGAGTACGCCGCGCAGCACCCCAAGGACGCAGCGCACATCCTCCTGGAGGCCGTGCAGAAGCAGGAGGCAGCCACCGGGCCACTGCCACAGCCACTCAGTGATGAGATGCTGCAGAAGGCACAGGTGGGATGGGATGGCGGTGACAGACAGTACGGCGTGGCACTGGCAGGTTGACAGTGCGGGACCATCCGCTGCCTGAGGCGCCAGACCAGCCATGCACAACGCCACGTCCTTTTTAAAGACTATAGAGTGGTTTTGGCACGTACCTTTAGTGTTAACTATGCATGGTGCCTGTTTTGCCACCATGTTCTGTCGATTGCAATTTGCTGATACTTGAACACCCAGTGAGGCTGTTTACCACCACTTCAACTCGTTTGTTCGGCCTGTATCAACAACCGCTGGCCGCCAACCCCCTGCACGCACATCTGTTTGCCCCCGCCAAGCTCGAACCTAAACCATGGGATTATGATGTTCACTCAACATTACGACATGCAAACGCCACACTGTGCTGCCACAACAGCTACAGCCACTTACTCAAGCACATGTGTTTGCCCCTCCGCTCCAGGGCTACACCAGCGCCCACTACCTCACCGGTGGCGGTCAGTGGGGCGTGATGCGGGAGGACGTGTGGGACGGCTTCCTGGACTGGCTGGCGAGCTCAGGGCTGCTCACAAGCAAGGTGCAGTCGCGAGTGACGGGCGGCGACAGTATGACGTCACTGGATGGGCTGAGACAGGTGGGACACGGGATGGACAGTTGGTGGTTGGTGGTTGGTGATTGGTAATTGGTGGACGAGTGTACGCCTGAAGAGGGATACATACTGTGTTGAGCGCATAAGAATTGGCTGTGCACTACATCTTGATCTTTCTCTCATGCATTTTATCAACTGCATTGCTTGTGCACAACACTTGGTCATGCCGAGGTGGTGATGCAGAGGCTGATGATCTCCTTCCAGGTTGGGGCAGCACCTGGCTGAGCTTCCAGGTATAGCGACGTTCCCTGCTTACTTGCAGCCTTACACAGCAGTCACAGTTTGTTTGCTGTTGCCTTGCTTGCAGGGCGATGTGGGCACTCCAGTGGACCGAGCATCCCTGCCCAGCAAGAGCCTGTTCACAAACGACTTCCTGCCATATGCCTAATGAGGCGCTGGGTGATATGAAGGTGTCAGAAACCAGCTGTGTTTGCCAACTGAGTGGCAAAGCCGTTTTATTTTGCAGTGATTGAAATCAATTTGTACGAGTTTTGCTTTGTACCAGTTTCAAATGATACGAGTACTGATGCATCAAAGAAGCCATGACAGGACACAGAACGGGATGGGCATCGCCCTGACCTGCCCTGAGCAAGAATGGACAGTGTTCGGCATTACAGCACTGGAATGGAATCTGGTCGGAAAAAGGGACAGTCACTGTACTTGGTGTTGATGAGAGCAGAACAGTTTAAAAAAGTGTGACCCGTTTCAGCAGATGCAATGTCAAAGTATCACATTACAGAACGATTAGTAGTGACACAAAACGTGCAGTCTTCTGTCTTGTACGCGCACTGGCAGTGTATGTTCAGCCTTGGCAAAAGTCTCCAACACATGTGCTGAGCATGAATGAACCTGTAGCTGATTGCACCACCGTCTGTTTTTTGTTGCATGTCAACATTCATCCAGGCCGCTATGGGTTCTGGTGTTGGGAGCCTGCTTTGCCTGTTGTACATGTCGCTTTTTTGCTGCGGTGAAGTGTCAGCAGCACATGACATGCTTGTTCCTATGTCAGGCTTGCCTTCACGGTGCTGCATGTAAGCCGACTACTATCGGCAGGACTGCGAATGCTCTTCCTTTCACTGAATGGCGTGGCTTACCACGGTAGCTGAAGCTGTTACTGATCACGACAAGCTGACAGAGTCAAAAAGCAGGATGAGGCAGGTAGTTCAGTGTAACATTTCATAATGTATTTGTTACACGGGTTCTTGCGATATCTTACATGCTCAGCGTGACGAGGAGAAATGCAGGAAAAGAAGAGTAGTGTTCAATCGCATGAAAGAAGAAGCGGGCACGGATCATTCTGACCACCTGCTCAAGGACCTCCGCCCCACCGTTCTGGTCAAGCTGATCACCCGTTGGGGTCATACCCAGTAGCCAGCTGTGGGCCGCAAGAAACAAAAGAAACCAAAGAAGAGTTGTTCAAGCGTCCGATCAGAAAATGATACAAATGGTTGGTACACATGGTAATTGGTTGATTCACCTGTCACACTGTCAGTACACTGTCATCGCTAGTTTGCCCAACATGCCTAATGGCCCAATCCAAGCTGTTCGATTTCACCCGGAATGCACAGCTTCCTATCTATCCACGCTGGTGCATCCGCAAACCTGCTTTTGCTGTGAGCCGTTGAGCAATAAACAGCATGCTGCTAGCAAAAAAATGTCTGGGATGCCATGTCTGGGACAGGTGATGAGACCGGTGCAATGTTCTGAAAAAATTCAATGTCACGGCATGACTGGGCATGATTTTAAACATCTGGTGGCTTGGTTGCGGGTTAAATGGGTTTGATATGGCGGTGCCGATCAGATGCTGTCAATGCCCGTTGGCAAGCACCCCCTGTGCCTGTTTTGCGTCTGCCAACTCAACCCCAATGGCAATCAAGCCGTTGGAAACGGGCTCTCCATCGCCGGCCACATGGCCGTTAGAAACGGGCTCTCCATTGCTGATCACGTGGCCTTTGGCCTCTGCAATGAGGTGCGTCACTCTATCCTGCAGGGTGACCCACTGATCTGGTGACAGCTCCGCCCCCTCCGCCTGCACCGCCTGGCCCCCGGCCGCACACCCCACAGCTGAACACCTGTCAAGATCGCACCCCTGCGGCACAAGCAAACACAGCAGCTGACTGTCAATGCCGACACTAAATTCCCGACATGGTAAGAATGTGAAAAACGTGTAGATCCGTCAATACTCTGATAACAGCAGCAAGTGGTGTAAACTCGGCGCATCACTCACGCTTAGGAATGCGTACAAGAAGCCCGCTGTGAAGCAGTCGCCCGCCCCGATGGTGTCCACCACCTTGACCCCACACGCAGCGCTGGCGCCCGTGCGCCCGTCACGGCTGCGCGCCCGGCAGCCGCGTGGACCCATGCTCACAACAGACACCTGCACATGTGCACACACGTGCACCGGGGGCTGTGGGGTCAGGTTACCAAGATAAGATTGCACGCAACACATTCAGCTACCCGTCAGTGCTGTGTGTTCAGTTAACCACAGTACAATCTTACGCTCTGTGCGGCGTTATTGCCACCTGTCAGTCTTAGCCAGACCTGATCAGTCCTACGTTACTGAGATTCCAAACGGAGCTTTGGCACGGTGCGGTGCACAGCAAAGTGAAATCCTGACAACCACGTCACATTGCCTGTGAGACAACCCGTTGATCCTGTTACACAGCTTACTGAATGCAAAAAGTGCACAGCGTCTGTTGCAGTGGCGCCTGTTGACACCGAGGCTTTGGGCCCTGTGCAGTGCTATGTTACTGTTACGTTTGGTGCAGCATTCGTTACAGCAGTGCTGGGCCCTTGGAGCAAGGCTCTGGCTCTGGGTTGTGACCTGACGTGTCAACACATGTATGCCTGCAAATACGTGACTTGCCTGTATATGCTGCAGCAGGAAGTCCTGGGCCGCCTGCACCTTGGACTCATGGTCAGCTGCATGGAGCACGCAAGGAAAGGGTCAATGGCTGGAACCATCATTGTAGTTGTGCTGAGACGTTTTAATGCAGCCTGGCCCAGTCCAACCCCTGGGGATGGTCGCATCAATGATATGTATCCCGATGAATTGCCTTGAAAAACTGAGGGGCCCTACAGTGCCCGATACCAGCCATTTGTTCTTTGCGACAGCTTTCCAGTTTCCTCCGCGCATTGCCTATTGGTGATGGCCGGAAATGTAGACCTTGCCACCTGTTGATATACCCTGGCTCCCACGTGTTGCCCTCAAAGCTTAACAACGTGACAGACTCTACGCCAGGCACTCGTCACGCCCAATGTACATGCGCCAACAAAGTTTTGCGACACCCTTGAACTTTTAGGCTTTGGTTTCAGGATCAGTGCTCCCAGGTCACCCATCCCCCTCAGCCCATCCCTACCTTGTGGCGGCGCTAGTTCCATCTCCACTGCCAGAGTGAAGGCCTCCTCCTCGTTTGCAAACAGCAGGTCGATGCACCCTGACTGCAGCAGCTCAAGGAAGGTCGCCTTGCAGTTGCGCACGAGCTGAGCGCACACGCACAGGCACATGAACAGTGAGCGGACAGCACAGCTGGTGGTGGTGAGGGATATGTAGGGGTGCACGGCGATTAATTGAACTTGTATGAGCTGCCGATGATGACAATGACAGCCGTAGAAAGAAAGAAAGAAAGAAAGAAAGAAAGAAAGACCGGGGACAGCGGTCGGCGGAAGTAAGGAAGCCAGGTGGTTAAGCCCAACCCCCATGCAACATAGCTTGACAAACCAAAGGTCCACCAATCAGGAAGTCGCAGGGGCATGATTCATGAAAGAACTAACTGACTCAGTTGTACAGCCACATGCTGACACAGGTTCATCAGGCACATGCACGGTGGTGTAATGCAGTTCTTAACAATGTACTAGAGGTAAGCCGTTGCATCTGCTCTGGAGCTCGGCACTGGTTGCTAGCTGCCTCGCTTGGTTCCACGAGCTTTGCTGGCCTCACCTCAAAGCTCGCTAGATCCATGGAAACCAGCGCCCCCTTGCGCTTGGCCTCCGCCATGAGTTCGCGGGTGAACTGAGGCCGGTACAGGCAGTAGCCCTCGCAGTGCAGCAGGCGGAGGTTGCGGCTCCAGCTGTGGGGCAAAGCATACAGGTGAGAGGTGCAGAATCTCAAATACACTGTGAGTAGAAGAGCTCAGAGCTTCTGCATGTGCTCCAAGAGTGTCAGGCTAAGGTCAACAATGGTTGTCAGAATATGAAATGTCAACTGAAGTGTGGTACCGGCTACAAGCCACGAAGCAAATGCCGCACATGAAAGACTCCTGGGAAGCAGCTAGAATCACGGGAGGAGAGAAGGCTGGCCACCCTGGGCACGTCAACAACTTTTCTCTTGACCGTCTCCTGGGCAGGGATACACATGCACTGTGTCGTGATTGAAGTGCATCGGCAAGCCTCCAGCTTATCAGAATCAAACAGCTCAACCAAGGAGCGCGACTGGCTACTTTAGTGCACAAACTACAGAGTAACTGACATGCATGAACATCCTCCCCTGGCTCTCTCTTGCCCCTCACTTGGCCGGCAGCTGGTCCACGTGCTGCAGCTCCAGCGAGGCCCCTAGGCATGTGCGCATGGTGCGCTGCCCGTCCGGCGTGACCAGGCACAGGGCGCAGGCCGACGGGTGGTCACTGTCAGAGTCCAGCAGCATGGGGTGCACGCCCTGGCCCTTGAGCTCCATCCTGGGCAGGCAACCAGGGGTGAACAGGTGCAACGAGTTGTTTGCAGAATACAATGTGACTGTTCTCTAGTTTCCAGGTGTGCAACGCCTGTTGCCGTGGAGGTATCCTTATCGACAGATCGTCGTCACTGTGTGGCGTTCCGCTGACAGTATTAGTTGCAGCTGCCTACACCCTCAGCACAGCATGAGTGTTCAGAGAATAGCAAGCAGGTGATGGGCAGTGGTGCGGCTGCAACGCTTTGAGAATGCAAACGTTCCCTAGATTTCGGCCTAGGTGGCAGTGGTGTTCAGCCAATGTGGTGGAGCAGGAAGATGTTGGTATGGATAGCACAGTGGTGCCTTCCTGAATGCGGCTTTGCCCGAGGCTGGATGCAAGCTCCACACGCATGCGGACAGTGTGAAGTTGCGTACTGTGTTGGAAACCTCTGGCATGAAAGTAGAGTGACCATTACAACACTGAGGCATCTACAGTAGAGGCCAGGTTCTGTGGACTAGATACCTGACACTTAGTGCCTTGACGTTGCACATGGTGGATGCTATGCGACTGAGTGTTGCTGGCCTTACCTGTATTCTGCCCCAGTGGCATCAATGGCCACCATGCCCATAAACTGACAGTGAACGCCGCGCCTGGAAACGTTAGCCAGGCCCTTCATCACATTGGCCGCACTGCCACCAGGAATCCTGTACGTGAAGGTTGGAGCATCCCAACACAGTGACTTGTAGCAGGAAAGGGCAGCACGCAGGAGGCCAACTAGCACGGGATGTTTGTAACTAGCGCAGGGGTGTGACAGACTGGCACAGGCAAGTGCCGTGATTGGGAGAAAGCGTGTACCAGCACCAACATTGCAGGAGGCAGTGTAAGATAAAGAGCAGGAGGCAGTGTAAGTTGGAGTGTGGGTCAAAGTGTCGGGCGGGCGCATGTCTCGCGCGGCCAAGGGACACGGTCCATCAGCCCTGCAGCTTTGAGACCACAATATGTGTGCAGCGCCAGACTGACGCGGATGCGCACCTTTTCAGCGCGCTCTTTTCTGCTGTGCGCTGCAGTAGCGCTTGCATCTCAGCGGGCGACACAGGCGTGCATCCACCAGGTTCAGATGTCACCGTCGCAAGGTACTCGTGGTCAACTCTTGCCAGAATATCCATCACTGCGTTCATGCATTGAATGCCTGGGTTCAGCCGCAGCACATTGTGGCGGTGCTGGCAAATGCATGCGTTTGGTCATCATGTCGCCAGCGCCGCTTGCCTGGATCGCCTACTCCAACAATCACGCCTTGCAACATGTTCACCATCCGCGACAAGTTATTGTTGGCCAAGGAAGTTTTGCGTGCCCCGCAGCCGGAGCACGTTTTCAAAGTATTTTGTACGATGAGCCTAATCCCCTTGCGAAGTATGAGCACAAGGACTCTGATCGTGGTACGCTAGCAGCCAATCGTTCGGCACATTTGCGGCATCGTGCTTGGAAAAGTGTTCACGTGCAACGTGCAAACGTGTGGCATCATGGGGTAGGTAGGTGAGTGGTCCGTGGGCCACAGCTTCGCAAACTCTTCACGACATCTTCCATGAAGCAGGCCACCCATGCTCGTGCACTTCAAGGCAGTTGTCATTCTTGCCGACCAGCCTGGCTAGGAAGTTACAGTCGCAATCAACAGAACTGGCAGAGCCTCAGCCCCAGCCATGCACCTAGCTTGCTACATACAGCCAGTAACCGCCCGTTGTCCCTGGCAGCACGGAGGCTCAGAATACCACCATGCCACAGCAACCAACCGGACAGCCCGCAACCCACTTCAATCTTGGACAATGAACGTGTCATTGCTACTCTGACATCAGTGGGCATCAGCGGATCACTAGCTATCCTTGGAGCTAACATAGCTAATCTGCTGGGTGGGAATGTCAACCTGTGGAACCAGTTTGGATGGATCCAGGGACCAGATCTGGAAATCACTCTGCAGATCGGTGCATTCCTCCTCCTGTACGAGTTCCTACTGCTCGGGATACCATGGTACCAGGGCTTGAGGGATGGCGGCCAGACAACAGGGCAGACAGATACAGCCGGCAGAGCAGCACCATCGCCGCCAGCTGGTGACAGTGAAATCGCTGCTGCAGCAGGCACCACTCCAGATCAGACAGACATTTCAAACAGCTTTCCACGGTAAGCAGACCCTTGTTAGAAAGCTGAGGCATGCCTGCTCAGTGCCTGTCCGACTACGCCTTGTCCCATGCTTACACCAACTCGTGCACCCACAAAAAAAAGTTTGTCAGTTCTGGGACAATTTAAGTATCCTGCACTGGAACCAGTGTGGTGCCATATGTCCTGGATGATTTGGTTTTTTTGGTGCCTGGCTGTAACATGACATGTCCTCACAGCCTCTGTTGTTGCTATGAACTCATCATCGTCAGTATCAGTTCCGTGGATCTGACCTCTGCTGCCTGGCCACATACCCCAATCCCACTCGCACATCTACAGGTCTCCCTTCAACCTTCAGCTCATAGGCCTGGGGCTGCAGGGAGCCGCTCAGGAGGATCAGCTCTCAGCTGGTCTCGTGCGAGCCACACTGGCGCTGCAGCAGGCTTGCTTTGTGGCCGCGGCCACTGTGCGCGCTGACATACCGCCGGCGGTGGACGTGGGCCTCATTGTGCTAAGGGAAAGCTCGAAGGTGGGCTGTGTGAACTTCAAGACTCAAACGCGCTCATTTATCACTATGTTCGTGCACAGAAGTGCCATATACACGCTGCTTGTCAGGAAGTTCTAGCATGGAAGACAGCGAGGGGTCCCTGCGTCATGACTTGCCATGAGCTTTCAGGCTTGCCATGTGTCTGTATGTCTGTATGGAGGGGTAATCAAGCTGAGCAAGGTAAGCAGCCAAGGTCTTGGGCCATACTTGGGGCAGATGCGTTGAAATTTATTTCCGACATGACTGCAGGAGCTGCTCCAGCGTGGCCTTGCGGTCACCTTCTTGTCGGTTTGGCTAGCAGACCGTTTTTTCGAGGCTGGAGCAGACAACGTGCTGGCAGTTGGGAGCCTCAACATCCCCACCATCGAGGCATGCAGGTAGGCCGCACGCGGGCAGCCCTGTCAGATGTCTACTGGACATCACAAGTGCCCTGGCGCTCTACGAGCAATGAGCTTCAGTGCATCAGACCATGTAGGCCTGTGCTTGTTAGTGGCCTGTGTGGTGCCGAACACAGCAGAACTTGAGGAGCAGAACTTACAAGGAGGGAGTGCACACCAGGAAGCACGTCCAACGCAAATACCAACTACTTGCGCAAATTGCAAAAGTTTCTCCTAGTAAAGGGGAATCTGGCCGTGTCAGCAAGAGGTGGTGAGGCCCTTGTGGCCATCACCCCACAGAACGCCTCCCGAAAGCATCCCGTTAGCCATAAAAATGGCATGGTTTAAAAGATTGTCAGGGTCAAGGTCAGTGTTAGCGCTAGTGAAATGGCAACCCTCACAATGTCAACTGTTGATAATGTATTCCAGTCATGTAAGCGGCATTTTTTGCCATATGACGTTACTTCATGGCCCATTAAAGGACATGCCACACTGAAGCGATCACCCGAAGTGGAACTGGCATATCAAACAGTGACATATCAAGTCAGTCGATTGTCATGGGAGCTTGGAATACCTCGAGGTACACGAATCGATTGTCATGGGAGCTTGGAAATACACGAGGCCATTGGTTTGTGCTGGTACGTGACAACACTGCAATCAGCTGTCAGCAAATTCTTCGATGTTGAGTTCTTCGAGCCCAGCAGTGGGGGCGAGAGTGCAAGTTGCTGGCTCTGTGTGCATCTGCAGGTGGGCGGTGGCAACCTGGGCGACCGTGTTCCTCCTGCCGCCAGTGCTGGCAGATGCCCAGGCGCTCAGCTTGAGTGTGGCCACCAACCAGGCTGTCATGCAAACACAGTCAGGCGATGAGCCAAGCCTTGACAAGGTAGGGCAACTGCAATAATGCATTGCAGACGATGTCAGAGACACAGACTGCCCAAGTTGCAGGTCCATGCGTCCGGCTCGGGCAGAGGGGGCAGCGCTAATCAGTCCTTGGCCTGCACGCGCACTGCGCCCATTGTTTTGTTTGTTTGAGATGCATGTAAGCCATTTCCTTCTGCACAGGGCACGCAGTTTCCTTCTCTCATCTTGCGTATCATTCATCATCATTGTCATCATCTTGCGTGTCATTGTCTGCCAGTAATGTCGCCCAGCACACGTGGTGTCACACGTCCAGCTCAGCTTTGCTAAGCAGTGTGGGGCTACCTGTCGCCAGCATGAGCCGCAGGTGTGCTTGAGTGTTGTTGCCCACCGCGTCACATGCGCAGCTGGACTTGCTACCTGTTCTCCAACTCAAATTTTTTCTTGACACAGTTCACCCTCTCTGCATGCAGCTGATACAAGAGTACCGGTTGTATGAGGCCCTACAGCGCACAGCACGAGCATGGCCTGCCCGCCTCACTCAGACTCTCCATACCTTCCGTGGCGTTCTGCGCTTTGCCAGTGTCAATGCAGTCTTCGCGATCACCCAGAATCTGACCACGTCACTGCTGTTGTCAACGCTTTCCAACCTGCTTCTGTTGGCATATGCTGTCCAGGGGAGGGCTGCGTTGGGCCTTAGAACCAGACCTTTTGACGAAAAGGATGCCAAGGGAAAACGTCCATCCACACTGCAATGGCCTCCAGATGATAAGGATGATGAGTGATACAATGCTCGAGGAGAAGGGTACAAATGCAAGTTGGGTACGCAGCTGACAGAAATTTTAATTACTTGCCCCATGGGTACAGTGTTGTACAGTTCACCTGCGCAAGATGAGATTTGCTTGCCAGTCCAGTCAGTATGATGTTTGGCCGCCTGTCACTCGTGAGCACTTGTCATTTCTGAGCGTTCAGTGATGAAGTGTTCATAGTAAGCAAGGTTGATTTCAGGGTTATTGTTCACATTCTTTCGCTTTTGCTGTTTATGATAGCGACGTTGTTATTGGGTCTTGATGGTCTGCTCATGAGCGACTGTGCAGGCCCAGGTATTGCATCCCGATTGCTGTTGCTGTAAATGGCGAACATGCAAGGTGATTTGTTGTTTCCGAGCTGGTGCGTTCACTGCCTGTTGAACTGGTCGCTGGACACTCATCCTGCTGCTGGTGGCCTGGTAGTGGTGGTGCTGCGCTCTGCTGCTGCTCCTGCCACCGCAACCTGTCTGCTATAGTAGTATTGGCCGCCTGCACCCCCTGCTGTGCTCTAATCAGTTGAATACAAATGGCAAAGGGTGCCGGCCTTGCAGCCTATGCAACCCCCGGAGGGCGTGCAGGTCACAGTTGTTACACCGAAAACCTCACGGACAACACTCCAAACGCCGTATCAGCCCACAACATGCGCATGACTGTGGCTAGTACATACAGTTCCCTGCTGTCCGCTGGTGCTGCTGCTTTACGACACAAGGGTGGAGGCTGTCGCTGACTCGTACTTCCTGCAGGACAGCGTGCGAAACCAATTGAACTTGTCAAAACCATCGCATGATTGTGCATCAGCAATCACAGCCAGTCAGTGACATGCTCCATGCATGCCGTTACATACTGCCGCGGCCCTTCGTGCATAAACCTCCATGCAGCTATTCTCCGTGCAGCCACTGCATAAGACAGAGATACTCACCAGTTTGGTGGGAGCTTCTTGACGCGCTTGTAGTAGCGTGCCAGGCGGTGAATACGAGACTCCACCAGAATCAACCTGCAAACATGTGCAATACATGGCAGCAGTCACGCAAAAGTCCATGTCGCAGGGTTATGCATGCTGACGGCTGGCGCCGGCTCATGATCCTGCATGGTGATTGTTGTCGCACCTGAACTTGCCGTCCTTGTCCTTGCGGCTACGCTCCAAATGCTTACGGATGGACACTGCGTGCAGAGACGGAAAGGAAGACCACGCACGTCAAAGGCTGAGCTCGTTGTGTCGACTGCAAAGCCCCAGACTGGCGATGAACAGCAGCCTGCATAACGTGCTGCAACTTATCTTCTTGATAAGGTGGTACAAATCCTCTGGCAGCTCAGGAGCCAGGCCGTTGGCCTTCAGGATGCGCAAGATCTTGGAGCCAGTGACAGAGCTAACCTGCGAAAAGAGATGATTGTGAAATACATGAGAACTGCGCACAATCATTTGAATGGCAGCTCTCACCAGCCGCGCATTCTGGCCGGCATGCAAGGATGTAGTGCTTTGCACACCTGTGGGATACCGTTTGAGTCCCTGAGCACGACGCCAATCTGGGAAGGAGCCATGCCCTTACGCGCCAGCTTGCAGATTGAGTCAGTGACCTCTGCGGGTGTGGTCTTGCACCAGCTGGGGGCGCTGCGCTTGTATGGAAGGGCGGAAGAGCTGATGCCCTTGCCCTTGCTGTGCAGACGACCCATGGCGACAAAGCTTGTCCCAAGAGACGGCTGGGCCTATCGGAAAGAGAGACACAAAGGCCGTCGGAGCGCACCAAGTCCATGTACTGCGACCCGTTTTTTTACCAGGGTTGTCAGGCCCAGCCGGTTGAACGCGAGAGCGCCAAGAGAATCAGGCACGTTTATTGCCAGTTCCCACCAAAGACTCTCCGCAACTTGAAACTACTTCCTGCATCTGTTCCAATATGTCCACGCCCATGTTCAAACACGTCATTGATGGTGGCAAGTATGTCCATCCTTGGTTCAAGGCTCTGCCAAAGAGCCGTGAGCAGGCATATGACTTCATGTACAAGGCGACAAGCACGGTGCTGTTTGGTGGAGCTGTCTACGGGATGTTCGAGGTGGCTCGGGGGTGCTACTTCATCATGGCCGCAAACCATGGGTCTTCCCCGGTAAGCTGCTGAACAGGATTCTGAGCCCATGCACAGCCCAGATGTAGTGCAGGTGCCAGCTGTTTCAGCGGCACGGCGCCAGCATGACAGTCCCATGCACAGCATCCGCACGCTGTTTTGTTTCTCTGCGTGAGACCTCAGACTTACATACCAGCAACTCGAGCAATCTCTTGCTCGCTTCTCGACATGCAGGCGGTCAAGTCATCCACCACCACCAGCCCCAGCAGCAGCACACCCAGCCAGTGACCAGGGCAACAACCTGAGGAATCTATTTGTACCATGAAGCCACAGCTGGCAGGCGAGCCGATTATACCAGTCTTGATCAGCACACGAGCCGATGATGCCGCAGTACGCTGGATTGCTGCTGCGCTCAGAGCAGGAACAAAAAAAGAAGTTTGCCAGTTCTGGGACAATTCAAGTATCCTGCACTGGAACCCGTGTGGTGCCACATGTCATGGGGGATTTGGTACACACTTCGCTCACCGTGTAGAGGAGTCGAATGAGTGCCAATCCTGGGACAATCCTTGTCAACACCGCTGGAACCAGAACTGGCAAACTTCTTTTTTTCTGATTGCATATCTTTCAAAGAAGGCCAATAGAGAGCCCAACAGTTGATTTACATTCTGAGTCTTAAATACAAGAGTGCCTGGCAACCATTAGTGTACTGCCACTCAGCATAGTTTTTGTTGCTTTTACCAAGCTCCTCATATCATCTAGATTAGTTGTAGAATCAATGTATGCAATGCAATATGCAATGAACATATTCGGGCAACTGTAAGAACAGATACCAACAGATCTACGGAGGTCAAGACCCTCAATTTCAACCAAAAAGGTTTGCGGGCTGCTGTGCAGGACTGTGTCTGACAGCATACGTTTGTATTGGTTGTGCCTGATCAATGGGAGCCCCGCGTCAAACCCGTACAACCACGGCCAGCACCAAACCATACCATGCACCAAGCCTACTCTACCTAAGTCCGGATGATGCTGTCCTGACCGCACATTAAGTGCAAGTGGCACCAGGCCACCTTGACCAATGCACCCTCTACTGCCAGGCACTCCATTCACTTCGCTGACAATGGCACTCAGCTCCAACATGCCACAGGATCTGGCACACAGCTTCAACGTTTTGCATGTTGCGGCACCTGCCACAGCTCATCTCTGTCACTGACGCGACGACAAGTCTGGCTCGCCCTGTCTGCTGCTGCTCAAGGCATGCGACAGCCACAGTGCGCGTGCACCACATCTGCTATCAAATCCACGAAATCATTAGTCCCACCTCTTACAGTCTCTTCTCCAACCCTGCACATTAGTACCCTGTGCCTGTTGCCCTTGACACCAAGTTCGTTCCCCTTGCATGCGGAATCGAAGATCCCATCCCAGCCACAGTCTGGACGCATTGCTCAGCCAGCTGTTCCCCTTAGCTGGCATCCAAACAGTTCTCCAACACTGGCTTCGGCAGAAATGCTCAATGATCTTCAGCTGGCGCAATTCACAATCTTTGTGCGCCCAGCAGACCAGGCAGCACCTCCCTTTCCAAGGCTGCGTGTAGTACAACGTGTCACATGCCCGGTAGCCCTGACAAGGCTGGAGCTGTGGCCACCCGCCTCCTTGGGGAGGTAGCCAAGCCCTCCACCCACCGACTAAGACAGCCGCAACGCTTCATTGGGCACTGGACACATGCCGCCTAATGTAGGTTCATAACGCCTTCATAACGCCTTCACAATGCCTGTCATAACGCCTTCATAACGCCCAGGGCTGAGGCTGTGGTGGCACGGCAGGTGCCCCGCCCGACCGCAGCAACTCCATGAGCTTGGATGGATCCTCGGTGGGCGCCTGACAGGTGAAGTTCTGACACACAAACGCGGTGGGACCAGCGCCTGCATGGGGAGCACGGGGAGCGGAAGACACCAGGTACGCTTGGGCAACAACAAAATGCGTCAGGACACGACACAAATCAGCACATCATACCCAGCATGCCCCGAGCCAGCAATTGAGTGGCGCAGCATGCTTGGCAAGGAGACGCATCAGAATATGGACCCGCATGGACATGGGCCGGCATGGACATGGGCCGGCATGGACATGGACCGGCACCGGCATGGACATGGACCGGCACCGGCATGGACATGCACCGGCACCGGCATGGACATGGACCGGCATGGACATGGACCGGCAAGCCAACCCCAAGACCAAACAAACACTGTGCAAGGCAGGGTCCAGCAATCACAACTGCGGTATCAAAGCCCACCCCGGTAGAATTCCCTGGTAGAACTCCACTGACACCCTGAGCTTGTTGCATAGCAAGTCTGTCCAAGGCATTGTGCAAGGAAAGGAAGCAGGCATGGCAGGGTCCAGAAGCCGTCATCACCGTGCTACAGCGATTGCTGTACTGCAGCCGTTCCTAGCATGCGCGCTTTGCATATTGAATCCGCGGCATTGAAGCCGCCCAGGTACAACTTGTTATAACCAAGAGCCACCACAACATGCGTGTGCCTGTGGCGTGTACCTGGTTTGCGTGTGAAGTGTGACTGGACCATGGCCAGCGCCTCGGGGCTGGCGTCCTTCCAAAACTCAACACTGTCATTGTCAGCCTGCAACCCACAAACACGCCCTGACAACACTGTCATAAGATGCACAAGCACAGCGATGCAGATGACTGCAGATATGGCTGAGGAACGGCATGGGCAGGCACCATATTGATAAGACGCACAGTAATCACCAGCTTGTTGTGACCTCCTACTCTTCAGTCGTCACCCTCTGTTCCTTTTGTTCTCACAACGAGCATGTGACCTCGTCTGATTATCATTGACGAGTTGCTCACCAGGTCAATGGTGATGATTGCCTTGTCGGGCGCATGCGGCACGTGCATGGCATCCAGCAGGGCCTGGGCAGCAGGGCCCGCCAGGCCACCCCCCGCGGCTCCGCCCACACCCAGAATCACCTGCAGAGGGGTACAGGCAGGCAGGCCAAGGCAAGGGAAAAGATGTGAGCCCTTTATTCATCGTGGCAGACGAACAACAAAAGACACCGATCACACTCCTGGTACAAGACTGAAGTGAGTTGCCCCTGCAAGAACACAACTCAGGAACTCAGGAACTCAGGAACTCAGGAACTCAGGAACTCAGGAACTCAGGAACAGTTGCCCCTGCAAGAACACAACTCAGGGAGAAACAACGCTTTCCAGATGCTGCGGACGGCCACGCCAGACCACTTCAGCCCATCCCTTGCCGTTCCGCCACTGGCACGTGCCACCCAATCAACCATCGGCATCACCCGCAGCTACTGCCCCACGCTCAGTATCACACCATTGCAGGCACTCGATTAAGGGGTCTTTCTACCAGAGCCTACAGGTTGAAGAAAATGCTCAAAAGAGTTCAAGCCTGTGCCCTGCTTGACTGTGCACCACTTCTACCAGTAGGCATGCAAGAAGCACCTGAAGCAAGAAGCACTGGAAACCGTGTCCTGAGCAGTGCAGTGCGCACCTGTCTCAGTGGCGACCTGAGCTTGAGGAGAGCAGCACTGCACATGTGCGTTAGGGCCACAGGCATCCCAAACAGACGCTCCTGCTAGCACACAATAAAAACACGTGATGGCACTCGGAACTCGGCAAGATGGCTATGGGATGATCAAGTATCCAGCCGGCCAGCAAGCTCTTTTCAGTTCCGGAGTGCAGTGCGCTTCTAGTGCCGGACTCGTCAGCGAGAAGACTGCCGAAGAGTAGTATCAACAAGGCCACTGTGTGTGGGAATGTCCTGACGAGGTTGTCGGTGATAAATATGGGTACTCCTGGCACGTCCCAGCCCCGTGTGTGCACAGTCGACCTCCAGTCAGCTCTGTATGTGTGCAGCAAGAGGACTGCCAAAGACTCCCCATGTGTTTTGTCAACACATCCTTACACAAGCAAACTATCATGACGGGGCGGCGGGTGCGATAATAACTGAGTGTATGTGTGTGTGTCTCGTGGTGATAATGTAAACAGCCACATGAACGAGCCGAGGGTCGTAGGTGCCCACTCCTGCTGTTCACAGACCCATTGGGCTCATCTCCACACACCACACCTGGAATGCCGCCAGAGTCCTCTCCGCCCTGTCCATGTGCGTAAGGGGCTCGTCGTGCTCCGCTGATGTGGCGGTGGCAGCGGCAGTGGCAGTGGCGGTGGCGGTGACAGAGCCCGCCTGCGACTGCTGCTGTGGCTGTGACAGCGGCTGCTGGGGCGTGGCGGGGCGGGCGGGCAGGAGGGCAGCCAGACGGAACAGGTTGCTGGCGGCGACGGAGGAGGCCGTGGGCTCGGCACCGTCATAACTGCACGCAGGAGAAGGCGCCAAGTGATAGCCCGTGTAAGCAGTAACTGCACCCAACAGGTTGAGCTGCTCTGAGGAACGAAGCGCATCGGTAGAAAGTCTAGCCTGTGTGGCCAATCGGGTTCTGCTCTTTCTGCTCCTTTCACCGAACCGGGCAGCGGGGTTCTTCCTGGTTCCTATCTTCCACGCCATCCCAGGCATACTTCGTGCTGTTGACCTTTGATTGTTCCGTCCTGCAAAGCTCACAACACAGTACATGCATACCAAGAGTCCGCCTCACCTGTCCTTTATCCTCATCTTGATGGACGGGTCCAGCGTGCTGGTGGAGAAGTACCCCCCACCTGCACAGTCCCAGAACAGCTCGTCAAGGCGCCGCTGCAGCCGCTCCGCCCACTGCAGCCACTCTAGGCCCCCGCCCGCCTCGTACAGATCGAGGCACCCCTGGATCAGGTTGGCATAGTCGTCTGCAAAACCTGCATAAGGAGGCAGCATCAAACGCATGAGAGCCAAACAGGGTTGTCAACTGTAGCATGTGCTGGCAGCAGGGAATTTCAAGGTAGTGAAAACCATTGTAGTTGAAAACTGGATCGCATGAACAAGTAAGCGTTGCAGTTAAAACCAAGGACTTGGTGTGTTTTGCCGTGGTTTTCCGGTTGTTGTTGTCTTTTTACATCCGTGTCAATGCGCGCAATGCGCATAAGGGATGCGTCCCGCAACTCAGGGACAAAAATATTCAAAGTCAATCAATGAGTCAAGCGAAAAGTCATCATAATGCAAGAGCCTGGCAGTCAGTGGCAGAAACAAGCTATATCTTCCAAAACACCACCTGAGATGCGCCCAGGCGTCAACACAGCCTCCCACCAGCAAGGCCAACACGGCCGGCTGGGGTTCCACCGCATGCATTTGCCGGGCGGGTATGCCAGGGACCATGGCATCGGCAACTAAGGGCTATGGTGGTAATAGCCATGCATGGGGGATTGACGAGAGGAAGCCTGTGCATCAACCCAGACAGACCATAACAGGCAGCATCTCAGTCAACAGCACCTATTCAAACTACAAATGAGAGTTCAGTCCAGACCGTCCAGGATAGCTTTACGCTTGGCCATAATTTTAATGAGGAAAATGGCAAGTCTTTTCCATGCATGCCCATTGTCCGGGTTCATGACATGCCTCATGTACGCATAAGGGTTGCCAGGGTTAGTGCCAACCGCGAAAACGTCTTCAAACTGTACCCGAATGTCGACATAGGCTTCATATTCCAAGACATGCAGCTCATCTTCTCTAGCCCCAGCCTCACAGCAGCGACAAAGGCGCTGATCACGTGGTCTTCTATTCGGTGGGTATCTCATCCTCTCAATGTTCAAATCATGCGAGCTCATGCGAAATGCAGTTAAGGCTTTAACATGTTGTGATGTGTGTGCATGGTAAGCAAAACCCTGGCCCTTCTCAAGGCTACCTGGGCAAAACCAGCTACGATAAGTGGCTGACTTGAAACCCTGGGTTGCCTGCTCTGGCATGGAACGGAGGTCGTCCTTCCTTTTGGCTCACACCCAAGCGATGGCACGGCTTGGCTGCTGAACCGCTGGGAGGAACCGCAAAGCCCAATGCCTTGTCAGCAGGCAATCGACTTTTCACATGCTGCCAGGAAAGGGTGACACAAACCTCTGTAGCCAGAGCACGGAAATGAAACCCAGGCCATAGCTGAGGGTTAGCTGTTGTTCTTCGGCCTCCCAAAAACACACACCTGGGTGAAGGTCTAGAACTTCCGGCTCCCTCCTGATGCAGACCCACCCGTGACGACCAACTATGGGCTAACGTGACACCGAGCAGCAGTAATGCGTGCTCCCCATGCACCCCGCCTCCCTCCACTAGGGATACGATTGGGATTGGACAGTCTCCCTGCATACGTTCCAGTTCTGAACAAGATACCTCTAGCATAGCTCCCTTACCCTGCACGACTGACGCGGTCCTGCAGTAGCTGCGCTTGAGCGTTGCTGAGTCCCCGTCCCACAGCTCCTGGCGCACGAACTGGGCAACAGTCTGAGCAGCCGCCAGGTAGTCAGAGCGCGGACACCCTGCATGGGTGGTGGACATAGACATGCACTAGACATGCACCCAGCAGTTGACATGCACGAACGTTCGACATGCGCACAAGTGCTTGCCATGCCGGTATAGGCAAGCAAGTGCGCAAACACTGGTATGCGTCCAAAGGCAGGCCGATTCCGGGTACTTCATTTTGCCGTCATTTTGCGTACGTAAAGAATGGCATACCACTGGTCAGACGAGATTGTTCCGGCATCCAAGAGCCATGCACAGCTGAGTGGGCTCCGCATACAAGCAATAACTGTTTTACACTTGTCTACAAGCAAGCCAATGCAATCACAAGTGCAATTCTCACCCTCCACAGGGAATAGCGGCTTGGCTGGCGGCGCCTCGCCACTGAGCACCCGTGACGCATGGGCGAAGGCCGACACCGCCATGCCGTTCCATGCGCACACCATCTTATCGTCTAGCGCGGGCCGGGGCCGCCGAGAGCGCACGCCATGCAGCGTGCGGCGGCAGGAGGCCAACTGCGTCTCGACCTCGTCCAGCGTCATGCGCCTCTGGAAGAACAAGGACAGGAGAATGCAGCGATCGACGCATGTAGGAACGGCAAGCTAAGCCTTCACCGGCTGTTGGGCACAGCCAGCTAGACAAGTTGAACATGATACTAATCCGATTAGTTATCATGAGCCAGCTACCCAGATAGCGAGCAGTCTACAGTGTGCAGCCAATACAGGCTTTCTTCAGGCATTGCCCATCTATGCCGCGTGCCAGGTCCCAGCAGGGATGCATTGCGTCCAGCACACTTTCGCAACACACCAACTCACTTTCTTTACGCCAATGGATGTGTACCTCCCTGGAGGCTTTGCCGTATGTACACCACTTCTGCCGATAAGTAAGGTGGACATAATCAATTAAGGTCGACCCCCCTCCGGCTGGCTGTGCCTGACTGAGCCCCATGGCTTTCGTCTCTGGCCTATCAGTTCCCTGCCAGCTGTAAACAGCACCACACCAAAGTCACAACAGCATGCACACTGGCGTTTTAGTTCCCTGCCCGCTTTTGTACACAGCAAAGACATTCAACTCCCAATAGCATGCATGAAGGCACTGGGGCCACAGACGCACACACGCACACCCAGCCCACCCTGTCTGCTTTACCTGAGCCGCGAGGTCCTCCAGTGTCTGCAGCAGTATGGGCACGCTGCGCCCCTGGAACTCCTTGTGCGGGTCGCTCATGGGAGACAGGGTGCAGTTGCCGCCGGGCTTGACTGAAAAGCAACAGTACCACCAATACAAATCAACTTTAGTAAGAGGTTTGAGGTAAAAGCTCCGCACCATGCTTCACGTAAGGTCCACACAAAGTCTTCTCAAGCTGCGCAAGTGTGTTGGGCACACGAGACTCACTGCTGTACGCCTCGCATCACAGCACACGAGACTCACTGCTGTACGCCT
>QAXH01005880.1:10330-31702 GCA_004335635.1 Chloromonas sp. AAM2
AAGGGTCTGCCTTGCTGCTGAACCCGTGCAAGGGTCTGCCTTGCTGCTGAACCCGTGCAAGGGTCTGCCTTGCTGCTGAACCTGTGCAAGGGTCTGCCTTGCCGCTGAACCCGTGCAAGCACATCTTCATCATGTGAAACTCTCTCTTCTTTACATGGAGTAGTCCCAATGGCTATCCAGGGACTTGCTGGCATGCATAAGATGCAGTTGCTGGTTGTGGAAGAGCAGCATGGCCCGTTTTGCCCTGAGTTCTGCCAGCCATTTGCAAGATAATATAGTTAACAGCTTCATCAGAAGAGCTACTGATCAGAAGAGCTACTGCTACTGGAGTAATAGCTTCATCAGAAGAGCTATTATTTGCAAGATCAGAAGAGTTATTATTTGCAAGATGCTAAGTTAACAGCTTCATCAGAAGAGCTACTGCTGTGGATTAGGACCTAAGCGCAAAGTACTACTGACCTGAGTGTTGCAGTTTCTGATATCATACTCACAGCCAACCGGCACTAGCTCTTTCAGCTTGTGTGGTGGTGTGGTGTGGCAAGTGCAAGACGTGTATGCTTGCTGCCCGTTGCGCAGGGGGTGCGGGCAGTGCCTGGGGCGGCCCGGGGGACGCCAGCCGCCTGGAGGCGCTCAGATGGGTGGAGCTGCTCTTAACAAGGGCACGCGGTCAGGTGGACGGGCAGGGCGGTCAATTGGCCAACCGAGCACACACTGAGAACAGGGACCCGACAGGCCGTAGGATGAACGGGCAACAAACATAGACTGACCACACACACAGACCAGGAACCCAACCTTGAATGAGCGGCAGGTCAATTACTTACGAGTGGTTACTACAGCAGGGCCCAGGCACGTGTGCATGTGAATCACAGGGCAGTACCACGAGTCGGGTCAAGACATGGTGGCTCACTGACTCCTCCATCACTTCTTGTTCATGCAGGTGTTGGAGGCACTCCCAGCTCTCCTGCCAGCGCTCCTGGACGCTTTGACATCCCAGGTTTGTGCCAAAAACTCACACAGTGGCCTTGTTTGAGTGATGTTACTGTGTGCGGCATGCATGCATCTGTGCGGCATGCATGCATCTGTGCGGCATGCATGCATCTGTGCGGCATGCATGCATCTGTGCAGCTCTCGCCCTCTCTTGCAAACACAGATCCTGTAGTTGATGTGTTGTGCTGTGTAGAGACCGGCTATCTTTCTTCCTACCCTGTGCTGCCATGACGTGGCGCCTTGCCTGATGTTCTGTACTACGTACGGGCTGTGTAGAAGCTGAGGTTTGCACTATTAATCTTGTCCAACGTTTTCCTGCTTGGCCCATCCTGTCTGATTCTTCATCGCAGTCTCACGCTGTGGCCAATGGCGCCCTGGGCGTGTTCGCTGCCGTGGCGCGGTGCGAGGGGCAGTTCCGGCGCACGCTGGCCGCGCTCCTGTCGCGCTTCAGAGGGCAGGCAGGCGTGCTGCTGCTGCAGGTGCGGTGACCACACAAGCCAATCAGCAGGCCAGAGAGAGCACTTGTTTGCTGCTCTCAAACCAAACAGTCCTCGGGCTCGTGCATCTGCTGGCTTGTCGCTGTCCAGCAAAATGCTTATTGGCCGTGCGTGTATGCTGTGTTTGTGCCTTGCACCGAACAATTGCGCAGCTGCCAGCTTGCCGCCATCCAGCAGAATGCCTGTGGATGGTGTTTTGTGTCCCACACCCCATAAGAGTGCTGTGCTTGTGCCTGTGCAGCGGGGCGGAGCGCGGGTGATCCGGCGGCTGTGCGGGGCGCTGGGCGCGGAGCCCGTGTTCATCGAGTTGGCGCTGGAGCTGGAGGAGGAGAAGGACCTGGCGTTCGCAGCAACATTAGTACAGGTACGCTGCACACACATTTCTGGTCTTGTATCCAGAAAACCTTACTATCTTATGATCCTCTGTTCTATATGTGGAACGATACAGATTGAAGAAGTCACTCCTTCACACTGTGCTCGTTGGCGTCAGGCTGTCAGTTCAAGCTGATCCACACAGCATGTACCAATGTCCCTGCTGATGCTGAGCAGGTCAGGCTGCACACTTGAGTCGACTTTTGTTGACCTGGCAATGCAGCCCCTGACCTTCACATGGTTATGGGTACTGAACCTCGCTAACCTGATTCTGCTCCCTTCACACTGTGTGATGCAGGCGTTGAACCTGATCCTGTTGACGAGCCCCGAGGTGCGTGACTTGAGGGAGGCGCTGTCAGGGGCCGGCAACCCGCACAGCCGGGCGGCCGCTGGCCCCGCGGGGCCCACGTCCGGGGCGGCGCTGTTTGCCGCGCTGTACCCCTGCTGGGCGCACTCAGTGGGAGCACTGCTCAGCCTGTGCTTCCTCACACAGGTAACGCACAGGGCGCAAGGGAGCTGGGCCAGGCTGGGGTCTTTCATTTCACGCATGGGCCGTGCTCACGCAAATGAAGGTCGGCTTTGAAGTTTCAAGTAGGTTGCATGTGAAAGGCAATTCAAGATTGTGCTTGACGTCCCATTGCATCACATGAAAGCCAGGTGGGTTGGGTGCCATGTGAACACAGCAGATTGCAATGAGCATATGTTGGGATGCAATGGCTCCCTAATGTGATGGCCATCTCCCACGTCACTCGTTGCTATCGCAGGCGTACGACCATGCGTGTGAGATCATCCAGTGCTACCGATGGCTGCCCATGGGCTCTGAGGTCCTGGTGCAAGTACGGCAGGGGCAGGGCAATAGGTGCTGTGACAATGGAAGTTTAGTGGCTAACTGTGCTTGAATTTGACACCGCTTGACACCGCTGCAGCTTACCTTTGCTGTGCTGCAAGTCTCAATGCGTCTCCAAGTCAGGTTGCGGATTTGTCAGGACAGCAAGTGGTGTGGTGATTGGAAATGCCTAGAGGCAGATCGTGTTGGGATTGGGTCCTGAGCTTTGAGCTGCAGCATGGTTGCTGCATGTCTGACTCTTGATGCATTGCACTCTTAGCTTTGCTGCGGCTTTGTATGAACGCCGCTCACCATGACCAGTGCTGCAGTCTAAGTGCCGCTATTTCACATGGGTTTGTGGGGTTTGTAGGGGCTGCCGACTCTCGCCGCGCACCTGTTGCTCCTGTACTGCCTGCCATCAAATACACGACTACTACTGTCGCTATTGACAACTCTGCTCCACCCGTGCACGCTGCTGTCTTACAGATGGACCGTTTGGTCCAGTTGCTGGACGCTCCGTGCTTCACGCCCCTACGCCTGGCGCTGCTCCAGCCTCGCTCCTCCCAGTCGCTGCTCACGGCACTGCACAGCCTTCTCATGCTGCTGCCTCAGAGCAACGCGTTCCGAGCGTTGTCAACACGACTGCAGGTAGGTTGTGCAGGACAGGACAGACAAGCCAGGTTCTGAAGGGGATGAAGAAACGTCAAATGCCAGTGCACTTCAAAGTTGGCTACCGAGCCACAGCATTAGCAAGTGGGATTTGGCAGAGAATTTCCAGCAAGTTGAACCAACCGTGCACACATGCCATGTGACGCTGTTGAACAAGTCTGACACAAATGTCTTGAGCTTCTTGTTTGTCTGCCTTCAGGCGGTACCTATAGCAGCCCTGCTGCAGCTAGATGACAACCTTGGACAGACATCGGTACAGGCCGCTTGCGCCGCGACGGCCCATGCGGGGTGTGCGTCAGCAGGCAATGCGAGCGGGCTACTGGCGACCAGCCGCACCGCCCAGCCCTGGCGCCGGCCCCTGCCGCCCATGCAATGGACGGACATAGACCTCAGCGGGTTGTTACAGTTTTTTTGCGAACGGCAACAGCAACACTTTCTCATGGAGTTGGGGGAAGAACCAGGAAATGGGGACGAGCTTTTGCCGATGAATAACGGATTTCGGATATCGAACACAGCCTTGGGTGCAGGGCTGGAGCCTGGGTTGAGGGGGGAGCAGGGACTGACACCGTCACTCCGTAGCAGTGCAGGCAACTTGCAGCTGGGCGCAGGTGCTGCAGCGCAGGCGCAAACAGCCAGTGGTGTGGCGACACAAGGGGGAGCTTTGTCGCATGCGTTTGGGTCGATGCAGGGGTTGCAACAGGCTGCAAATCCTGCTGTGCAGCCAGCAGCAGCCCGAGCAGCAGCAGCTGAGGCGGCGACAACAACAGCACCCAGGCAGCAACAGCAACAACAGCAGCCAGCTGCAGCACCACAAAACTTGCGTGCCAAATCGGCCTCAGAACAACCACTGCCCGCAGCACCTGATGAAGATTGAGCACTTTACCAGGTCTGACCACTGACTTGTCGGCACATGTGCGGGAACACGTGCCCAGAGCAATGACCACTGGCCGCTGGGCCGCATGTGTGCTTGTCCGTGTGCTTGTCTCTGGTTGTGCTGTTTGATGCTACACTGTGATTCAAATCAAGGACGTTGGAATGCACGGTATCAAGGACTCTGGTTAGTGGTGTTATGAACACATCGTCGCCATGCGTTTGAATTGAATTATCCCAACGTAACTAACACGGTTTCAAAAGTACTGACTGAGCGCCATGTCCCATGCGAAGTTCTTCTGTGTGTCCCAGCAAACCCATTCTGGAAGGACTTGAACTTCCCAGAAATCAAAACATGTCGTTTTGTATCGAAACAGGTGTGATCCGTTTCATCAGCCATTGGTTATCACGTGAAGTGGATGCACCTGATTGGACGTGTCAACCGAGTAGGCTGGGTTATGAAAGTCGGAGTTCTGCATTCAGAATGTTTTAACATGTCGTTGTTTTAAAACCTTCCGTTGGTCATCATACCGAGAATGTATCACAAGAGGGGAGGGATTCCAACCCGTCCAAACTACATGTGAAGAGGATTGCGACACACCAGGATAGTAATGGTGGTGCTCACTCCTCGAGGTGCTATCCTGACCGCAAACCTCGTTAGACCCAACAAGGGGCCTGAGATTGTGCATATCGTTCAATGTTCATGTCTCTCAAATGCCAGATTGTCACAACCAGGTCAAATGCCAGATTGGTCATCATACCGAGTGATGGCCAGCACAGGTGATCAGCTGACGAGCAGCTCGCAACTTGAAGAACTTGATTGAAGCCATGAAAAAGGTCTCAATGCAGCATGGATGGAGTGGCTGATGGGCTATGTGGAAGGTGGACCACACTTTAGATTTTCACAATTCCATGCTCGTGTCAGACCACTGGCATTGCAGGTTGATGATCACAGCGTGCTCGACACGACCCAGCATTGGCGCGCGTATACACCGGGTTACAAAATTATTCAACTATTCTACATGGCGTAGTGTGAACCAAGTCATCCAGGACAGGTGGTGCCACATGACCACGCGATTCACTGCAGACACAGAAGGTGTCCCAGAACTCTTCTGGTTCCATACATCATTCCATATCTGGTTCCATACATCATTGATCATCCCTGGCACAGTGCTGTGCGTAGCCTAATAAACTTAACTGCTGAGGACCTTCCGTCCTTCACTCCGTTGCTTGTGTGAAACCACACCCATCCTACGCATTGCGGTCCAAGGCAAGCCGGAGAATGTTACCTGTGCTTGACGCTTTTTAAGCACAGGCGATTGAGACAGGCGGTACCCAATCTGCTGGGTATGTTGACGTGGGTCAGGCAAACCCATGTACCTCTGGGCCTTTCTGCCCTGATGGCAAAAAAAAAAGAAGTTTGCCAGTTCTGGGACAGGCAAACTTCCTTTTTGTGATTTGATTGTTTGCAAAACTGCGGCCTCAAACAGTGCGTAGCGTGATTCTGCATAAGGGTGATTGCGGATTGCAGAAGTCCATGCGTTCTGCGTTGCACCATGGCTGACATGGTGGTACTGGTGGTTAAGCAAGTGGCGATGCTGAAGCAGTCGTTGGTGTTCGAGGCCTGACATGGCGTGACTCAGAAACCGGCATGCCACGGAGGACAACTGCTTCAGAGAACATAAAACCTTGATTTCAACCGTACACACCTGCACTGTTTACCTACAAACATACACATCAAGGTTGCTTATCTCCTTGAGCAATTCGCAGCAGCCGCTTGAACCCCGGACCGAGCGTAAGCCCCACACTCAACCTCAGACATCAAGATGGACGCTGCTACGATCCCTGGCCGCTGGGACGGTGTTAAGCGCGTGTACACACGGGCTGATGTTGAGCGTCTGCGCGGAACCGTCAAGATTGAGCACACCTTGGCGAAGCTCGGCGCCGAGCGCCTCTGGCGCCTGCTCACATCCAACGAATTGCCGTATGTGCACGCGCTGGGGGCCTTGACAGGAGCCCAGGCAGTGCAGTGCGTTGCCGGAGGTAGGAGCCCCGGAGCGCAGGCTTTTAGATTACGGAATTTGTGCAGGGTGCCGGCTGACGTGGCAACCGCTTGCTTTTTGCCCTTTAGCTCACAGAGCTGAGTTGACGCTCTCACATTCAGCTCTTCTCACTCAGTAAGCTCTGTATGTGAAACTCAGTAGCAGTTGCTCCGCCGCACAAGTCCCTATCTTGCCATTCATCATCGCTTGCCGTGTTCCGGATCCGGCTGCTTTCCAAACAGGGCGTTGGCAAATCTAATTTCTCACACCACTCACCAACAATCTGGCATTGTCTACATTGTCGATGCAGGGCTGCAGGCCATCTACCTGAGTGGCTGGCAGGTGGCGGCTGATGCCAACAGTGCACTGCAGACCTACCCTGATCAGTCGGTAAGCAAACCATTATTTATTACCAACGTATCCATAATGTTGCTGAAACCCTTTTGTAGGAACTTGAGCGGCGTGCCATAGGTTTCCCGCTTACTATGTTTGACACATACATACACGTTGTTGCTTTGCATCAGTCTTTGCCTTGTATTTTCACCCACTGCCATGTTTTGCCATTCTCACACGCCCTGTACACATCATTTTGCTTTTCGCCTGCCTGCAGCTGTACCCTGTTGATGCTGTGCCCAAGGTCGTGCAGCGCATCAACAATGCCTTCCAGCGTATGGACCAGATCCAGCACGCCGAGGGCAAGTCCGACATCCACTGGTTTGCACCCATCGTTGCGGATGCTGAGGCTGGTGAGTCGCTGCTGTCCACATTGAAAGACAGTATTCGGAGTTGGTATGATTATTACACTGGTGACTGCTTGCCTTGGGTTGCATGCTATACACTAACAGCCTAATGGGGTATCACTTGCAGTGCCAGCAGAGGTTGTTTTTGCAAGCGTAATAAAAAGGCTTTCCAATCACAAGGTTTTCGTTTTGCATCATACTGGCGTCCATTGAACGCATCTTCACACTGCATGGGATATGCAGGCGCATCAGCTCAACTAACAAAGCTGCTGGTTGTGTGCAGGCTTTGGCGGAAACCTGAATGCGTACGAGCTGATGCGGGCGCTGATTGAGGCCGGCGCTGCCGCCGTGCACTTTGAGGACCAACTCGCATCCGCCAAGAAGTGCGGACACATGGGCGGCAAGGTGAGGTTCAACAGAACATTTCCTTGCCTAGGCGGTGTGGTGATAGCGAGCTGGTGTATGGCCAAGGTTCTCAATCTTACAGGTGTACGGCCAAGGTGTTCCTCACGGATTGTTAAGATGTGTTCTGTGTTTTTGCCTGGGTAATGCAGCAGGCGGTGAGAGAACCTTTTTGTTCTATTGCCACAATCAATGTGTTCTGTGTTGGTGCCCCAAGACTAAAACAGGTGGTTATAGAAGCCAAAGGCTGCAACCGATGTGCTGTTGTGTGCAGGTGCTGGTGCCCACGTGCGAGTTTGTTCAGAAGCTCACGGCTGCCCGTCTGGCTGCTGACGTGGCCGACGTGCCCACCCTCATCATCGCCCGCACCGATGCCCTCGGCGCATACCTGCTGACCTCTGATGTGGACGAGCGGGACAAGCCATTCTGCACAGGTAAATTCAATCAGGGCCGTTGTTATACAAACCCTTCGCTCACCAGCAAACAACACCAACTCTTGTACGATGCACGTGCAAGCAAACAGCACCGCCAATCTATTATTATTGTGAGCGATAAGACCAAAGGGGTGTGATAAGATCAGACCGATTCGATCTGCCATTTGCATGGAAGTACACGAAGAGAACAGCCCTGCAAACCCAGTTGGAATCTGTGGGCACCCAGTAGCATAACTTGTTGCATTTACTCTTTGCGTTGTGTGCAGGCCAGCGCAGCGCTGAGGGTTTCTACTCGGTGCGCGGCGGCATTGACAGTGCCATTGCCCGTGGTCTGGCCTACGCGCCCTATGCCGACCTCGTGTGGTTTGAGGTGAGCTCAAGCCTAGGCTCCTGCCCTGCGTTACAACTCCTCCTGGCTCCTCACGGTATGCTGTTATGATGATGTGTTGGGCAGCTGCGCACTTGGCTCTGTACTGATCCTGTATTACACAGGCCGGAGCCTCTGGCATGTGAACGCACTTATAGCACTTACAGTCGCCCTGAAGGACGAACGTACGTCACCAAGCATTGGCAATTGAACAACGCACATCTCGTGGCAAAAACGTGTTGAATTTTGCCACGTGTGCAGACTGGGGAGCCAAACTTTGAGGAAGCCAAGAAGTTCGCCGAGGCAATGCACGAAAAGTTCCCTGGTAAGGCATGCTGTAGACGTTACTCATATTCGCGCCTTGGTTGGAAGCATGTCTGCCTAGCGAATTTGCTTTCTGCATACGTTACCAGGCAGCAGCAGTCCGTAGGAGAGCAGGGAGCAGTATAGAAATTCTACAACACGATTTGTCAGAGCTCAAGTTTAGGAGCTGTGTTTTCAGAGCAACAGGCCATACTCTACTGCAACTTCGACAACTATGATGCACAGACTTGCCACCGTGCCCTTGCAGGCAAGCTATTGGCCTACAACTGCTCGCCTTCATTCAACTGGAAGAAGCTCTTGTCTGACGCTGACATCGCGACCTTCCAGCAACGGCTGGGCGCTTTGGGCTATAAGTTCCAGTTCATCACACTGGCAGGCTTCCACGCGCTCAACTACAGCATGTTCACACTGGCGAATGACTACGCTCGCCGAGGTGAGCGGGCCACTGTCTGCTGCTCGACTCAACCAATCGTCACCCTTTCAATGCATGCATGCATACACTAGAGCTCTACACGCCTAGATGTTTGAGCTGGGGACAATGTTTTGCCAGTGCACAATGCCAGCATGTTGGTTTGCGTTGGATGTCATGTGATGATGCACATGCCTCCTGTGTCGGGCATGTTTTGCAGGCATGAGTGCTTACGCCGAGCTACAGGCCAATGAGTTTGGCCGTGAGAAGGATGGATACAAGGCAACCTTGCACCAGAAGTTCGTGGGCACTGGTTACTTTGATCTCATGTCCCAGGTACGCGCTCAGTCCTTACAGTGTCTGTCAAGTTTCTGAGAGAGTTGATGCCATGCCCCAAAGTCTCAGATTTTTGTACGACATACCTGTTGCCAGGAGCATGGCTGTGTGCATGTGACTTTACTAGAGTTGCCGCATGCTGTCTTGTCTGCACTCTGTCTGCAGGTGATTTCAGAGGGTACTTCGTCTGTCACAGCTCTGACTGGCAGCACTGAGGAGGAGCAGTTCGGCCATTAGCTGCCGCTATTTGACTAGCTCAGGGTCTCGAGTATTTAGGGCAAGGTCTTGGATTTGACAAATCAGATGAGTTACTGACCCAACCAGCTATTGATAACAGTAGGGATGTGCTCTTCTACAGGGTGCTGCTGTATTTAACATCTCTTGGTTTTGCGTCACAACGAAGCTTTGGGTTTATGTTGGGCTCTCACGTTTGGTTTGTGACTGGTCAATCACTTGCAAAGATGGTAGTGCAGGAAGGGTGGCAGGGCTGCTTGCTTGGGTGGACAGTATTGCTACTTCTTTGAGACTTTGTACATTGACAAGGCCGACAGGCTGAACTCCAATGCTGGATACCTGATCGTCGTCATCGCCAAGGTGCAACTTCTTTTGTTTGCGGTCGTTGTCGTGCTTGCTAGGGTGTGAATACGTGTCTAACTTGACAATTTCTTGCTTGGTCAGAGACGTTCAACTGGCCATTTCAATGCCATTTGGTGCGGTCCAGGATGCACAGGGCACAGTATGTAATAATTTCTTCATCCTGGAAAAACATGCAAATGAGCCTGTAAACATTGTGAAGGAGTGGGCAGAGGGGAACCTGAGCGCTGCGGCAGCATGACCAAAATTCACGCAATCAACATTCCTTGCAGCGATATGTTAAGGCAAACAGGGAGTCGACTGAAAGAAATGTAGTGACTACGGATACAGCTCCGCAGCACATTTGAGCAAAGCAGACATGCGCAGCAAACAGTAACTGTGTATGAAAAGCGAACGTATTGTCCATCTATGAGTGGCACCAATCCACTCCTATCTGTCTACTAGAAAAAACCTGCTGAGTGTCGGCACACCAGCTGGCTGGCAGACTGGGGCTGCCTACACAGCATGGCGTACAATTGTCCCCTATAGTTGCACGCCAAACACAAGCGTGCGGAGAGAACACTAAGGTGTGCCTGGGCTGTTCAGAATCAACGTAAATGACTTATCACGGCAATGCCAATTATTGCGGAAATCGACTAACAAGGCTTGCCTGGCATGCTGTTACAGGCAGAATACGCGGTCACAGCCTTGGCATTCCTGGAATGAATATGGAAACAAGGTAAGATGGGTAAAAACAAAAGCACAGCTGCTCAGTCTCAGTGGAGCTCTGAACAGTAGACATGTTTGCAATGTGCGTGACCCCCAGCTCAGCCTGCCACTTCACTGCACAGTCTGCCACATACAGACACGTGTGTGAAGTTTGGTCAAGCTTCCAGTAAATCACGTTTTTCACAGTAAGCTCGATCCAAGACTAATCACTGTGTTAAGGTGATGCTGTAGCCGTGAGGCATGCAGTGCCATCTGATTTCGTTGCACCGCCTGCCACAACCTTTGCTACAACGAGTGCCAGGTCGGTTGCATCGGCTGACTGCAGAAGAGCCCAGACGCTGCGTCAAGCCAGGTATCTACAGCAGCCATGAAGGCAATCCGTCAAGCTTCGCTTCAAATTCTTGGCAAATCCCATGCTCAGTGGACATGCGTCTGACCCAGCCCATGACAAGTTTGCTATGTGCACCATGGTCAAGCACGGCATTGCACCCGACGCCGCTGGTTGCAGCTCAATCGTCCTTGCCATACCCATCGTCCCCGTCATCCCAATCATCATCCTCCTCCACTTGCTCTTGATCCGCTTCCAGGCGATTGCTCACTTGCCGCTCCGCACTTGGCACAGATGCCAGGCGCCGCTGGTACGGTCGCTCTATCCCAACACCTGTCCCGTAGCCAACTGAAGGCTCATTCCTGTCAGACGGTTGTGGATGGCGCCTGTAGCACATAAACATATCACATGAATCATATCACATGAACACAATGCATGTGGGCTGTGTCGTGTCAAACTGTTAACCGAGTTCACTGAAATGCCGGTGTGTGCAAATCTGCTCTTTCTGCCACCTTGATGTTGACATGGCGTGCCTTGTCGAACGTCATGCATGGTGCATTCCTCCTATGCACACGCATGCACTACATGCCTGTGTGCCTGTTTGCAAACTCGGTGAACAAATACCAGTCTTGGTTGCCAGATCGGCGCACAAATGCCAGTGTCCGATGCAACCCAATGTCTCCTTGTGTGGTGGTTTACTCGTGGTGATGCACCATGCCTGCATGTTGTTCAGGTTCTCAGACTCACTCTTCAACCTCATCGCCCAAGCCGGTGTCAAATGCAGATGCTATGTCAGCCACCCAGTTGGTGAGGTGCCACCCAAACGACGCGATGCCCTCCGTCATACTGTTTGAAACTTGCGAAAAAGTGTCGGCTAGTGTGTTCACGTCAAAAGCAGGTAGAGCCGGAAGGTAAGATCCAGAACTAGGTGCGTCCTGCGCAAAGAGTTGTGCACAGGCTGGAATGAATGTCTGTGAAAAGTATACAGGCTGACGTGACTTTTTTGTGCAGAGCTGAACTGAAAGTGCTTAGCAAGCCTGGATACGTTGCACAGGCGTGGGAAAAACTGCCAAGCCTGCCTCGGTAGCTTGCCATCTATCATGCTTGCGCATGCACACAGCAAGATGCGCATAGATGGGAAATGGTGCATGTACTCACGCTGGGAGCAGGAGCCAGTGCCAAAGCGGCGAGGCCAGTCATGGCAGCATCGTTTCCTGCTGCACCTGCTAGTACAAGCAGCAAACAAGAATTGGGTGCAGTGAACTGAAGCTGCTGTGCTTGCCATGGGGTCCGGATCCCCCAGACTGCATGGCCGATGATCAGCATAACATCGCGTTACATGCCCACCGTGAGATTGAGATCGAATCCCATCGTTGTAGTTGTCCATCGGGCTTGGGCGGCCCTGCAAACAGTCGCAGGCACAGAGCGGTTGCATGCACGCGAAGTGGACTGCAAACCCGACGGTGCATTAGAGTGCGCCCAGCCATTGTCGACACATGCATTTGGCTGTCACGCCCCCTAAGCAAGCGCTGGTAGTGACTGGCGCAGCAACGCGCGTGTTCGTTTGGCCGACATGAGATATAACGGCATACTCACTTGGGCCTGGTGGGTACTGACAGGCAATTGCTGAAGCAGAAGCTGCGATTTGGCTGATGGGTTCTTGGCAAGATCTGCTAGAGCTTGTTGTGCTGCTTTGTAGTCCCTGTCGTTTTGTAGGTAGACGGCTCGGACCACAGCGGGTTCAAGGTCCGAGAACAAGTCCGTGAGCGACCGGACATCCCCTAGCTCTACATCCGTCAAACTCTCATTTCCACCGTACATGGAGCCCCTAACCAAGAAGGTGCGCCAGGGCCGAGGCTGGGTTTGTTGAAAGGGTTGGCCCAATCCCCAGGCTTGGAAGTCTGATGGGCTCTGGTGAGTGTGAAGGGTCTGCTCCAAGTGGTATCACAACGTATCCGTAGCAGGGTTTCGAAGCGTTTCAACCGACAACCAAAGCTTTTTCTATCAATCACGCTGCGGCCCCTGCGGCAGTCAATTGCTTAAGAAATGCACACCTTGCCGTTGCAGAGCAAGCCAAGCCCTGCCTTAGCCCGGCAGGCTGGCCGCAGCTTACCGTCGCATTTGTTGCTGCGGCCAGTGGGTGGAGATGCACCATGCCCTCGTGCTGAGCCCAAGAGCGCCCCACGTGCAGTCAACAATTGCACAAATCAAACGCGCGACAGCAGACGAGCCTTGATGGCCAGTGCTATAGCTCCAAAGGCGATGCCGGCTGGCGAGCAAGTTTCAATTGCTGAGCTGGAGGAGCTTTGCACCAAGTCACTGAAAACTCTGGGCTACACTGATAATGAGGCATCCATCATTCTGGATGTAAGTACAGTCAACAGCAGGTACACACATGAACACACACACACTACAGACGCAGCGTGCACCACTCCAGCGTTCCCACCATGAACACCATGCACCCTCCTGCCACAGGTTCTCATGTACGCCCAGCTGCGGGACAATAACCAGGGCATCGTCAAAATCACATCAGGAGGGCTAAACAAGCATGCCAAGGTTTCCAGCCCAGTTATAGAGAAGGAGACACGGTTGTCAGCTGTCATCAACGGGAACAATACAGCAGGAATGATCGTGCTACATCAGGCAACCCAGATGGCCATTGCCAGGGCCAAGGAGCATGGCTTTGGGATTGTGGGCACCAATCACACCCCCAGCAGCAGCGGCGCGCTTGGGTGAGCGTTTGCACATTTCTGTAGCTGGGACAGCTGACTGATGCATGCATGCCGTGGACCAGATTATCCTTTCAGAACTGCAGCACGTTGGTGAACACTCTTAGACACGCTACTCCTATTGGTGCCAGCTTCCGATCATGTTTGTTGGTATCCAATATGTTTGCTGCCTGTTCAGGTACTATGCCGAACTCTTAGGGCGAGAGGGCCTGATAGGCCTGGTGCTGGCACAGTCCCCCGAGTTTGTGGCTCCATATGGTGCCAAGCAAGCCATATTCGGCACCAACCCCATCGCCATCTCTGTTCCCACCTCCAGCCACCACAGCTCCTCCAATGGCCATTCCAATGGTCACACCAACGGCAATGGTGTGACGCCCGTTTCTCACACTTGCGTGACCATGGACATGGCCACGTCAGCGTACGCCTGGTTTGGTCTGTTGGAAGCTAAGGCGGCAGGCAGGTCCATTCCAGGGGACATTGGAATGGATGCGCAGGGAAACGCCACCACAAACCCTGAGGAGGTCAGAGTCTGCAACTTGGTACCTGTAATGTCGTTTACTTGGCATGCCATTGCTTTTCTGCATAGCAGCTGCTCAAATGACGATCCGTTGCCGTTGTATCAGCCGGTTGCCATGTGCTGAATGGCAAGCCCTTATGCCAAGGCTGTTGCATCAAGCTTGGCTGCAGGCCAATCCCGCAGGCAATACACTGGCACGGCTACTTTGGATAGTCCTTCAGCGGTATCAGGTCTAGCCTAAATCTGGCTTTTGGCATGCCGGGCCAATACCGTCAGACCATGCCCGCTGCTGCATGCGCCCATGCAGGTTCTATCAGGGGGCGCGCTGCGTGGGTTCGACCGCGGGCCCAAGGGCAGCGCCTTGGCCCTGATGGTTGAGCTGCTGGCCGGCCCCTTAGTGGGTGCAGCGGTGGAGGACAAGCTGGCGGAGCGGAACTGGGGCAACCTGGTCGTGGCCATTGATCCAGGGCTCATGGGGGACAAGGCGACGGTGCAGGAGCGGGTGCAGACTGTGTTGGATCGGTGAGACGGGCTGGCCGCTAGGAGGGCAGTGCAGGGCGCAGCGGGCACCACATGACTGCGTACATTACATACATTACATTACTTTGTGCTTGTCACACCCTCAACTGGTTGCTCTTACCTTGCTGCGGTACACATCCAGACGGGCACACTCAGGACACGTCACTCGGTAATGCTGGTCATGCACACTGTGCTGATCCCGCCCCACATGGCACATCCCGCTTGTCACACCTGCTGCTCACACCCGCTTGTCACACACTGCTGGTCACACCTGCTGGTCACACAGTGCTGATCACACCTGCTGCTCACATTTGCTGGTCACACCCACTGTCCAGGGTGAAGGCCGCGGAGCGCCTGCCCGGTGTGGACGAGATCCTTCTGCCCGGGGAACGGGGCGACAGGCTGGCGGCGGCGCGCAGGGCCACAGGGCTCATCCCGGTGGAGCCCAACCTACTCGCAAGCCTAAGGGTGAGGACAGAAACAACACTCCGGCATAAAAGCAAGACAACATCATGTTGACACTTGACCCATCTTCTTCTGTTCGACGATACAGATGTTAGATACACTCACTCGCTCGCTCGCTCGCAAGCAATAAACAGGCAAGCCAGACAGGGCATGTGTGCCTTTGAGCACGGGATGCACTGAGCTGCTGTGCACTGTGGGCCCGACGGGGGCACTGCTCAGTGCACAGATAATCATCGCAGGGTCCTGAGTAAGGGGTGCACTGAGCTCCTGTGGGCAGTGCGCTCGCAACAACAATGGCAGAGCTCGCTTCATAGCAATGCCTTTGCAGTTGCAGCAGGGCTGCTCGCACGCCTGCCAAGCCACAGGGCGTCAGAGAAGAGAAACTGCAGCATGCTGTTGTCATCGCCGTGTTCACCCGTACGCTCAGTGCCTTGTAGTTACCTCCATGCCGGCACACTGGCACCTGCATCACACCTGGAATAAAGGCGAACCACAAACGTGCTCTTGCACACACCAAGGTCCTTCCTTTGATGGTGCCTCAGGTGATGGCTTCCAAATACGGCACGCCCACTTCCCCGGGCAAGGCGCCTCGCCAGGGCCTGGCCATCGCCACCCAGCTAGTGCACGGCTCCACCAGCGTGACCGACCCATACGGTTCATCGGGCGCACCGCTCTGGCAGACGGCCACCTTTGCGCAGCCCAGCGCCACCACCAACGGCCCCTACGACTACACACGCAGCGGGAACCCCACACGGTGAGCACACTCAGAGGCCCATGCCGCGCCAGGGCAACTTGATCCGTCAGCTGCACAAGCCCAGTCCACCTCGTCCTATTTCTGCACTCTGCATCTGAGGAAGTGCAGCAGAGGCTCCCTTTCCTTTCTGTAATGATGCTGTGTTTCCCGCTGCGCATGGGTCATGTCCGCTTATGCTTCATGTCTGCCCATGCCCATGTCTGCTGCCCATGTCGATACTGCTTGTGTGCACCTGCAGCACCATGCTTGAGGAGCAGTTTGCAGCGCTTGAGGGCGCGGACAAGGCTTACGCCTTCACCAGCGGCATGGCGGCCCTGGCGGCGGTGCGACGGGCTTAGCACATGCATGGCCACTAGATTGCATGTGATGTATTCATTTAGTGGGTCCGTGTGTTGCGTCCAGGCCAGCATATGCTTCCTTCCTGGGTGTGAACCCAGATAGCAACTCCCCATGTCCATGCGCAAACATGTGTTTTAGTCTCACTCTATTGTGGCTGGTTCTCACTCCACAGGTGTGCAAGCTCGTGTCCACTGGGGATCACATTGTGGCGGGAGAGGACATCTACGGAGGCACCTCAAGGCTGCTCTCCCAGGTAGGCAACTCCTGGAGTGCGAGTGTGTACACACAGCAGCAGCTTGCAGGACAGGCTAGGCCGCGCTGACATTTCAAAGCAAACAACCATGGGCGCTTTGAAGGTGGAAACACAAGTGAGTTGCTCAGGAGGCAACTGGTGTCAGCAGCAGTCGCATTGCAGATGTAGCATCGCAAACGAAGTGCATGTGTACATGGTCAACAGCTGTGCTCATTGCTTCTCGTCCCGTCGCGCGTTGCACAACAGGCGAGTAACGCCAACAGCCACGTGTGTGTGTGTGTGTGTGTGTGTGTGTGTGTGTGTGTGTGCGCGCGCAGGTAGTTCCCGCTGCGGGCGTGAGTGTGACCAATGTTGATATGACCGACCTGGAGGCCACCCGCAGGGCCATCATTCCGGGCCGCACCAAGCTCGTGATCATCGAGTCACCTACCAACCCACGCATGCAGGTGGGGCCCGCAGATGTGTTTACTTACAGTATGCATTCCTGCAGTTTGTGGCGAAGCGGGCAGGTGCATTATCTGAGACACAGGCACGAAGCAGTGTTGATAGCAGCAGTGCAAAATTGAGCAATCAACAACCCAGATACAATGCCAGCGCACAAGCAATACTCAGGCAGTACAATGCCCGTTCAAGCCATGCAAGCACGAGCAAGTGCGCTGAGGTTGCAAGAGGTACAACGCCAGTACAACGCCAGTGCACTCAACAAAGAGACGCTGGGCAGTGCGCAGCATGCAACAGCAACTGCGCAAGAGCGAAATTCATCCAGTACACATTGTACTGTACAATGCCGAAGTCAGGGGCTTGCAGGCAACTGTGCAGCAACTGCGGTGTGATCAACATATCGTTTGTTTCTGTTCCATGCTCAGATCTGCGACATCCAGGCCCTGTGCAGCATGGCGCGGTCTGTGGGCGCCATCAGCTGTGTGGATAACTCCATCATGGCCCCCGTGTTCCAGCGGCCCCTGGACCTTGGAGCCGACATTTGCATGACAAGCGGGACCAAGTTCGTTGGGGGGCATGGGGACGTTACCATGGGGCTGCTGTCGGTCAAAGGAGAGCAGCTGGCCAAGAGAGTCTACTTCTTGCAGGTGGGTTGATTTCTTTTGGGCAGCATAGCCCTGATGCTGTTGACCATTTGCAGCCCTGGTGTCAGGTCGTGTTCCTTGGTGTTCTGTTTGAGTCACAAATGCAAATTTTGTGTCTGTGGCAGATTACGTGTCTAGTGCATATGAATCATAAATACAGGCCACTTGCTTGAGCTTCATTAGGTACCTCGGTTGGGTGCCGACCTGCCTACTCACCTCGTAAGTGCACTGGTTGCTGTTTGCATCTTGTACACACTTCCGGCTTACCGTCATCGTGCTCGTGCTGGGATTTGACATTTTGTCATACGGAGCTGTTTGTGTATGTCTTATCAATACCCTTGACCTCTGCGTAATCCCTGCCCATTCTTATGATGATTTGCAGAATGCCGAGGGCGCTGGCCTTGCCCCCTTTGACTGCTGGCTGGCCTTGCGCGGCCTCAAGACCATGTCGCTGCGCATGGAGCGCTCCGCACACAACTGCGCAGTGCTGGCCCGCTACCTCGCCAAGCACCCCCTCGTGCGCAAGATCAACTACGCCGGCCTCCCCTCGCACCCCGGCCACGCCACGCACATGCGCCAGGCCACGGACGGCGGTTCCCTGCTCAGCTTTGAGACAGGCAGTGTGGAAGCCAGCCGCATCATTGTAGAAGAAACGCAGCTCTTCAAGATCACCGTGTCTTTCGGCAACGTCGTCTCACTGATCTCGCTCCCGTGTTACATGTCACACGCGTCGATCCCGTCGGAGGTGCGGGCGGCACGTGGGTTGCCGGATGATCTGGTGCGGATCTCAGCAGGGGTCGAGGACTCTGCTGATCTGGTGACTGACTTGGATCAGGCGATGCGCAAGGCCATGGCCCACATTGGCTTTGACCCGGCCCGGCCCACCCCAGGGGTAGGCAGAGAGGCAGCAGGGCCTGGCGGGGCTGGGCGGGGCGCGTCCCCGGACCTCAGCTCACCTAGCGAGCGGGAGGCTCAGCTGATGGAAAGGATCCGTCATCTGGAGACCTTGCTCAAGGTAGCATCCAAGTGATTGGTGCCAGCCATACAGATGTTGTCATGACTTTCACAGATTATTGGCCGTGCGAGCCAGGTAGTGTTTGGCCCAGAGAAACTACAGAGACTCAGCTGAGCAGCCCATGCGTCTTGCGTACAAGCTTGGTGAACTTCCAGATGTGTCTTGCTAGTCTAGCAGCTTCTGCCTGTACCTAAGCACACATTTTCCTTGGTGACAAATCACCACATGTGCTTGCGACTGTAGCTTAAGGCTTTGGCAGTACCTGCTTCACATGCCAACAGGACTTGATTGATCTGCTACTGTTGTCTTGACTTCACAGTGTAGTCCGGCAGCCCCGTGAAGTAGGCCAGCAGGTCAGCTTGTAACATGTGGATACGCTGGGCAACGTATTTGAACGCAGTTATCGTTCAACTTATGATGCCGTCATCGGCCTGATTGCATGCTTACCTGCGAGACCAAGAGTAGCCGCCATTCAATCCCACTTGCTGTTCTTCTCTGGCCTCGTGTTCAACTTTGTAGCTTGAAGTGTTGCTTATTGGGACAACCCCAAAACACGCGAGCACACCTGAGACAGGGTTTCAAAACACAGCAGAAGGACTGCCTTGGAGCAGTGCATCGTTGGGCGTACATGCGAGTTTTCTGGCTGAGTGCTGGTGGAGCCAGCTACGGTCTTGGCTTGTATTTGTTACTGCATGTTTGTTGTTCAAGCACTGCCAGGCCATCTTTTTTCTGATTTCATACGTGCATGTGCATAGGCCGGCGATCCAGCAGTCAAACGTGTGTAAACTGGGTTGTGTACCACATGTAGCGTAATCCCTCTTGATGGACAGCTCGTCATGCTGTGCCAACAGGAGATTGGCAGACTCATCTCGTGCACCGGTGAGGCCTGCTTCAAACCAGTATCTATGCAGGGGGGGTCAGCTACTGTTAGAGGGTCATGGACATGATCGATTATGGTGATCGCCGAGGCTGATGTTATGTTGAGTCTGGTATCTATGTATACCAGCTGATGCATTTGAGCCTTGCCTGAGTGCAGCGACCAGCACTGGCGCCCTTCCATCTCACTTTGCACCTCGTGTCACGTGTGGGTCAATTAAGTTCACTTTGTCGGGTGGTCACAGTAGGTAGTACACCGGCACTGTCAGACCATGCAACAGGCAGGATGACACTTACTTGGGAGAAGAGGGACAAAGAAGACTTACTACAGAAGTGTCAACTTGTGTCAGGAAATATCAACGTCAAGATCTCTCACAGACCGGCAAGGGACTGGTCACACTACTCACTAACGGTCTTAATTGTCAAGAAACAGCGCAGGAAGAAAGCATCGCAGAAAGCGAGAGCTGATACCGTTGCATCCCACCGTTACCCCCCGCACGGATGTCCTCTAAGCCAGAGCAAAAAAAGCAGGTGTCTAGCAGATAACAGCGGAGAAATGCAAAGCAGAGAACGCTAAGCAGAGTTGCACAAGGAGAAGCAAGAAAGTGCTAGTCTAGATGCATCGCGATGGCACCAGTGCCCACTGTCTCACAGGCATTGTCATCTGCACTTGTGCATCCAGCCACTGCACAGCTGGTCACAGACCCATCACAGATGACAAGTGCCACAGGCAAAAACGCAGTCGTTTAGAAGACAGAGGCGTGTCAACAGTCCACCAAATGCTCACTGGGAAATGCGCTGACATGTATCCTATAGGTACAGCCAGGTGCCCCCCGGAGCCTATGACTGCCTGTGACAAATCCTGCTGCGCCTGGACGCGCGGCAAGTGGGTGGTGATTGGCAACAGAACGGACAGGAAGGCGTCCACCGCACTAATGTCCCAGCTCTCCACATGACTCTCTATCAAGCCTGCGTTGAGCAGCGTTAAGAAGCTCCGGAAAAGCCCATCACAGCACAGCTTTGAACTTCGGCACAAGGCCACAGTCAAGCAAGCAGAACCGCCACACCCTTACATTACAAAAAACACGTACAATTGTACGTACCATTTCACTTGCAAACAAGTCAACCACACACGTCCGCACACCATCATGTCAGACCGCCCAAGGGGCATGTGTGTGGCGCTTCAACGGGGTGTGACGTGAGGACATGCCGCTGGACTGTTCACCTGTCGCGCTGCTGATGGAGAAGACGGTGGAGCCGGTGTAGGGCTTGATCTTGAGGTTGCCTAGCCGCAGCGATCCCTCCAGGCGCCACTTGAGCAGGACGGTTCTGGGGCTGGCCACCTGAAACAACACGCACGGCAGGGCAGCCCCAGGAGGCACACTGCAGGGGAAGTCTGGACTCGGTTATAGTGTCCACAACTCGACGCAAACGGACTGAGCTCAGACCATGCACAAGCCGCATGTCCCCAGCCCTGGCATCATGCGAGTGGCAAACAAAAAGATGAGCAAACTACGCAAGCAGCACTTTGGTTCCCAGGTTGCTTGTGTTACAGCACGGTTACAGCTTGGGCTGCCTAGCTCCGTGGAGAGCCATCGCCGTGGCCAGAGTGATGACTGCCTGGGCGGTGATTCCCCAAGCGTGCATCGCGTTGCAGTCAACGCAAGAGATCTTGTTCTGTTTGATGAAATACATCAAAGAACTTCAGCAGGTGACTTGCGTGTAGTGTATGCTGATGCAGGTCGACCACGACAGGGTGCTAGTGTGCCCTGATGGGAATCGAACCCAATCACTGCATCAGCCATGAATAAACTGATCAAGTAACACTGAATCTGACCAGCACGGCATGATGAACATGATGAACAAAGGCAAGCACGAGATGCAGGGGCACTTCCTTGGTTATGAAACGCCTGTA